>JAOWBL010035785.1:0-19391 GCA_028564865.1 Zenarchopterus dispar
CTATCTATCTATCTATCTATCTATCTATCTATCTATCTATCTATCTATCTATCTATCTATCTATCTATCTACCTACCCACCCACATATCTATCTAACCAGAAATAAAAGCTTTTATTTCCTCGGGAGCATAAAGATCGGACTCTGGAGCTATAGAGGTTAGTCATGTGGTCTGATGAATCCAGATTTACCCAGAGTTCCAGAGTGATGGGGAAGAAGAGAGTTGGATGACGTG
This sequence comes from Zenarchopterus dispar, assembly GCA_028564865.1. Classification (NCBI taxonomy): domain Eukaryota; kingdom Metazoa; phylum Chordata; class Actinopteri; order Beloniformes; family Zenarchopteridae; genus Zenarchopterus; species Zenarchopterus dispar. The sequence goes on from JAOWBL010035785.1 coordinate 234, forward strand.
TGGAGGCGGGGCTACAATCTGGGGTTACTCCAGGTCGGGTGTAGGTTCAGTGATGTTAAGAGGTCAGCTGACCTTTGCTGGGACTAAAATGATGACATGCATGAGCTCGAACCCCCTGAGTTACCTGTCTGAATTTTTTACTTCTTCTGAAGTGGTTTTCTTCAGGCTACGCCACCGTTTAGTCCCACTCCCTTGGGTTCCCTTCACATCGTGCGTGTGGAAATACTCTTACTTACCTCCACTATCTTTACCTGCTTTCAAACTATTTTTTTCCACTAGCAGGATTACACCCACCTGAGAAGCGAATCCTACTGATGATACGCTAACATCCCAGCACCTGTCACTCCGGTGAGAACGGTTATTAAATGTTTCAGATGCATATCCACTCACTGTGTAATTTCCCCCACGCCAACTCTCTTTCCTTCGTCTCCTCGAAAGATCTGAACAGATTCACTTTATGATCTAACGAAGAAAAGCAGGAGGATTTCGTTGCCATGGCGAATCTCGGCTTTCAAGCTACAGTGACGATTTAGTTGCTTAACTTTTGGTCAACATACTCAGAGATGATTTGCCGATAGTCTGATTTAAAACTAGAAACTGAGTTAAAATATGAAACGTATAAAACTGACAAGCTGAGATGAGAAACAGAGAGTTTGTAGAAAAGGGCACCAAGATGAGTGATGTTTTTCACCTTCATGGCAGTGTAATTAAACTATGCAAATGACACGATAGAACAGGTTTCTGTCGACTGTGACGACGGCCGTTATGACAAATGTTTTCAATATTTGAGGGGTTATTCTCAGATAAGGAGGCGTCGCACGAAAAGTGCGGCTGACACGAGCCTCCGAGTGTCTGAGACAAAAACGCAACTCCGAGCTTTTATCTCCAGACGTGTAAAGAAACTCATCCGAGTCCTGCCTCGCGCGGGTGTGTGAAGGACAGCTTCACAACAACATCTCAGCGGCTCGTCTTTCACACAAACACACCCTCCCACCCCCGCGGAGATTTCAATTATTTTGACCTTCCACTTGCATGTACTTCGGGTAAACAATTAAGATAAATAATGTTCTGGAAAAATGGTGCTCTGCCAGTCCTGGAGTGTGTGTTTGCCTGGTTTGGAGACAAACACACACACACACACAAAATGTTTCAACAAAGCAGTTGCTCAGTTTTCACGGTATTTTGTCAGCAATTTGAATAAATTTTTCGATTTTAAAATCTGTTGGAGCTTTACATCCTTTCAAAGTAAGAAAAAGGGGAAATCATGAAGATTCATAGTCCTCCAGTTTATTTCCACCTGACCAGTGAAATAAATCTTACTCCCTTACAGTCTTTTATTGTTATATAGTAAAAAACGTTAATGAGTCATTCTATTTCCTTTCACGTGAACAACCGTGCTGGTTTCTGCAGTTTTCTTTCATTTCTCTTATTGTTAGTGGACACCTGGGTTTCTCTCGAAGGCCTCCAAGTTCTTCTGAGCCAGCAACCTTTTTTCTTTTCCTCCACAAATGTCAGGGTTGAGAAGCTTTGTTCCACTGGAAACTCCAGCTCTAATCAATCTATTGATTAAACAACTCTAACCTTTTTATCTGGCCGTTAATAACATATTCAAGTTGCAGAGCAACTCATTGAGTTTATATATGTGGCACGTACCAATAACACTGACTCTGCTGGGTTTTCTAATTCTGATTAAATCTGTGGGCCTCAGATGTTCTTGAAATCTACTAGATCATCAGAAAAGGCTGAACAGTGCAGTCTCTATGTGTTTTTGTAAGTTTGTCGCTTCAAGGAAATTCAGAGACTTTTTTGGACATTTGTCCCTGGCAACATGCTGACAATGTGACATTTGATAACAATTACCAGACTTACCATCAACACTTGATGCTAATGTGGCCTTTTGAAAATATCTGTTAGCTCTGAAAATGATCCTGCATCATAGTCGGTCGTTCACCTTTCATTTCTTTAAACATGGCCTCTGGAGCTGATTGTGGAAAGGAAAATACTTCATAAATTAAAGAAGATTTTGAACAATGTGAGCATCTTCTTTACAGCCCAATGGTTCAGTCAGGGGTTTCTTCAGATCTGCTGTAACACAGACTTCTACAGGAGATCCTTCACACTTCTACAGGAGATCCTTGAGACGGCTACAGGAGATCCTTTAGACTGCCACAGGAGATCCTGAAGACCACTACAGGAGATCCTTTGTGCCCACACCAATAAAACCTCCACAATGAATCTCTGAAGACATTGAAATAATTACTACTGAAACCATTAATTTACATTCAGAGATTAATAAAATATTTTTGAATTTAAGATACTTGTATTGCTGCTGAAACTGGCAGTTCCTCCAAGCGGGATGTCACCGTCTCCATCCGTCCTCAGGTTCGTATTCGCCATGGCAGTAGCCATTTCCTCAGGTGCACATTTTCTCCAGACAATTTTCCCAATATTAATGTAGTAGCAGGATGATTTGTGGTCTTTATTTGCTTCCAATTTCCATTTTTATCCCAAACAATGAAGCTGTTTGTTTTATTTGATTCCAAAGTGTCCTGGCAGCTCGCCAAACACAACAATGACCGGCCTGCCTCGTCATGCACCAACCACGCACTGAGAGCTGTGAGATAATTCTTCCCTTTTCACACACATCTACTATTTCTCTTTTCATAATACCCCATTATAATACCCACATTCATAAAATACACGAATAATGACAATCCTGATGATTTTACAATTGGTCCATGACACAAAAGAAGTCATGGTGCGTTACTGATATAATTAAGATGATTCTATATACATATATGTGTGTGTACGTATAATTTTATATATGTTTATAATTATACATACACACACACACACACACACACACACACACACACATATATATATATAAAATTACAACTCCATGTATAGTTAGGTAGTTAGTATTACAGTTGATCACGGTGAAAGTACTTTTAAATACTTCACCATCATCAAACTGTCACATTTAAGATCCATATGACATATGTGTTCATAAGAAGCTGTCAAATACTGTAAAAATGTGACTACTGGAAATATTTCCATGGACACACATAAAAACAAGAAGAGTGGTAGAAATTCAGCAGTGAATACTAAAATGGTACGCAAGGTTCCCGTCACGCTGACAGAGCCGTGCAGAGCCGTGCAGAGCCGGGTAGTGCATCACCGCTGGTTATGAAATAGAAGTCAGAGGCTGTGCAACTTCAATTATTTCAGAAAGCAATAAAAACAAACAAATAAACGTGCCGATGGCTACTGTCTGAGGCGTTTTCTCCTCTCAGACTACACACCCAAATGAAATCGTCGCTCCCACACGCCAAGCCAGACAAGGCTGCGTGTCAACCTCGTGATTTGTGGCTGCGCCTTGTCATATCGCTTATTGCTCTGAATACATGGAGGTAATGCCCCGAGTGAGATTGCTTTCAGGGAGGGGAGGGCCGATCGGATCAGACGTCCTCATCATCTAGTGAGGTAGGGACGGTCTTGTAAGGTCCATAATAAGCCGTTCTGCTTCAAACAGAAAGAGTCTGATTTATGAGCAACATGTAGAAGTACCAAAGTCACTGACACGGAGATGATTTAGAAGTCACAGACTGGAAAAAAAATAAGAGACGAAATATGCAACAGCTGTCATCATTCTGTATGAATAAGGCTTTAAGAACATATCTGAGGTATAATGAATTCTGATTTGAGCGACTGGACTCTTGTCCTGCTACCTGGGATTACACTATCTCACTTGTCGTCTTCTAAATTACAAGTTGCCTCCATGTTTTTTGGTCCATTATAACTCTACCTAACACAGCATTTTCTCAATTAATTTAATGGAGGGGTTTTCCCCACGATTTCATGTTTGACCACGAGGTTTGTTAATGACAGTCAGTACTGAGTTTTCAGGTGGATAACCATCTCAATGATCCTAAAGGAAACAGCATTGGATCAACATCAAACATCTTGACAGAAGAAAAAACGAGAATCATTGAATAAGAGACCAAAAAAAAGTCAATCCTGGACAGTGTGATAAAAGTGACTTAACCTCCAAGAAGTTGCTTAAGACTCTGGGAAAACCAGTAAAAGTTATTCTAAGTTTAAAAACAAAGAATTTTAAACTACAAACCAGCCTCTGAAGCCACGCCCCCTTTTCAACATGGAAGCATAAACTGTCATGAATTACTAAAAAAAAACAAACTTTGGTGCCGTTATGATCACCTTTTACCTGAATTATGCTTTTTTAAGGGCGGTGGACAAAATGAAACGTCGTCCCACTGAGACACCAGTGGGAGAAAATCCTAGTACACGTATTTACATTTACTGAGAATATATTTTTTTTACTGTAGGTGCCTTAATTAATTCAAGAAAAGCTGAAGCAGGCCTAATGGCAACCAAAGCAGGTATCATTGTTCTTATTATTTGTTTTATAATTTTATTTGTTTTTGTCTTAAATAATTGTTTTAATTTCAGAAAGGACAAACTATGTTGTGAAAGTTCACATTTAAGCACAAATCACCCTGATATGTTTTTTTTTTCTTTTAAATTAGAATTGAGTGTCAAGATTAATCAAATATTTGACCTACTGAATAATGTCCTTTACTTTTACTTTTCCCACGATCTGAACAACGATCCGATCTGAGACTCAAGAACCGTGAGATGATCGGAACCACGAGCTACGGGATCCATTTCAGCCCTAGATCCATGAGCTGATCGGAACCACGAGCTACGGGATCCATTTCAGCCCTACAGAAGAGCCACAAAGGGAATTCAGCAAACCCGAGGTGTTATTAAACTCTGATAAACTCCGACAGTAAGAACCAAACAGTTCCAGAGAGAAAGCACCTGTCAGGTGTAACCTGACCTCCAGCCAGCCTCCACCACTCCTTCACTCCATCTATGGTTCCTCTCTCTTTTCTATCTGGAGGAATCTTTGTCTGGTCACTCCCCTACACCCACTCCCACCCCGACTCAAGTAACTTCCAGCATGTGGGAGTCGGAGAGCGTCCTTGAGGCAGTGACATCAGAGCTCCGATGACACGTTCTCGTCTCCTCTCAGCTTCCTGCATCTCCCCGTCCATCACTCGTCTCCTGTGATCTGTGTACTCGAGGCTTCCTGTACACAATATCTGTCTGAGCAGCCAAATCGCCCGATAAATTATCTGCTCTATTCAGCGCAAAAAGGCATTAAACCCACTTTCATCATAAATCAAGAAGCCTCCGCTCTAATTTCAGGACCAGCGCTGAAAAGCGTGACCGTGGAGACGACAAGAGACTTCCTGCTACTGAGGAAAGAGTTAAGTTGATAAGTGACGCCATCATCTACGTTTAAGGGCTGGAGCTTGCCAGATTTGTTCTTTAACACATTAAAATAAAATAAAAAAATTAGAAAAACATCAGAATTTGGGCTGTGAATAACCGCTAGTCCCTCACATGAAAAAATCATTCAAGCAAATCAAGGATTTTTATCCACTTCGATTGTTTTTAGTAAAACTACAGCTTACAGGAAGAAGAAAACCAAACCAGGTTTATTTCGCTGACTGATGACATGTCTGTGAAAATTTAAAAACTTCTGAAATTAAAATTAATAGATGTTCAACTGCCAGCAAAAGTAGAGTTATTTCTCTGGGAGGATGTTCATTAACTATTCTTAAAGACTAAAAAACATGTTTGAAGTGCACTTCTAAAGAACAAACAAAAACTGATGCAATTTAAGACAGTTTTTAGATCATGTACCAAAAAAAAAAAGAAAAATATGGATCAAGGAAAAATAACTTTGCAGCATAATTAAATTTGATTCTTTATCAGCCAGATTATAAGTTTGTCATCTTTTTTTTCCACCTTAAGTTTCCAGTCAGATTGCGATCCGGGCACTTTATCGGTAGTGCCGCTGAGTTGATTTGTGTTTCCTGAATGAAAGGTTCAATGCTCTCGGCGTTTTCGTAAATCCTCGTGACATTTTAATGACGGAGTGAGAAAAGTGTCCAAAATGTCAGGAAACACCATGCATTTGTGGTGGAGTTAATGAATGCCACGTCCCCCGGTCCTTTACCCGACACAGACCCCACCCTGAACCCCCGAGGTTTGACTCTGGGAAGGCGCTCCACCGAACCTCCACCAGGCAGAGGTTCTGACACCGGCTCCTCGTCCGGAGTCATCTCCCTCACCAGATCACCCAGATCAGTCCACCTCCTCAGCCTGGTGTTTCTTTCTTCTCTTCAGAAGTTTGTTAAAGTTTACGTGTGGCTGTTTTTGTGTGGAAATCTTAATTTTCTTCAGCTGACTTCCTACAGTTCAAACAACGCCGACTCCTGGGTGAATTAACTGCTTTCAGGGAAACATTACAAAAACTCATTTCTATAAAAACAACCTGTTTCCAGAAAATGACAATTTTTTTGATTATTTTACTAGTTTTAAGACTTCTAATCAAGAAATTTTTCTTAACTCGCGGACAAAGATATTTTTACTTAAAATAAGACCATTTCGACTAGATTTTTTAAAAATATTATTCTTATTTGTAGAGGGGCTATTTTTACAGTGTAGTTTATCTTTACAACACTCCTGATTTTGTTTCTGCTTTCTCTACTTTTTACACTTTATAACCATGAACAGCTAACCTGTTGAATGACTTTCCTGAAGGAGTTACATAATTAATTTAAGTTTTTTTTTTTAACCACCAGCTGTCTTTTGTCAGGATCATGTTTCCCGTCAATCAGCCTGCTGCAGAAGCTCATTAAAGTCTGCAGGCCACATATTTACATTTGTGGACGTGCTTGTTTTAAGTTACAAGACAATTCCTTGATTTCTTTCATCTGCAGAAATACATTTATATATATATATATATATTTTTTTTTTTGTATTATCTATGCATCCATCAGCCTGTTACCTACACCCACTTCTTCCCATTCAGAGTCACGGAGGTCTGCTGGAGCTTTTACTCGCTTGTTTCTGGTTAAAGAGATCATTTAATTCATCGTCATCAAGCCTCTTGATATTTAGACAAGGTCTCGTTGCTCTTGTGCACAAATACGTCTGTCGTCGTGGGAAACGTCTTTTTCACATCGTCACATGGTCTTCAGTTCTGAATGATGCTAAAAGGCCGTGCACCATAGCAGCATCTGCAATGCTGGGCTTATTTTTGTAATTTTTGTTATTCAGAGGGAGGTCAACGGGGCTTGTTCAGACTCGCATGGCTCCGTCAATACAACAACAAATGTTCAACATTGTGACGCTTTTAAATCTCCAGATAGCATAAGCTGAGCTGGCACTGAAGTCTTTTCAATAAGCGGACCATAAAAGACCCGAATTAACAAATGCGTTGACAGATCCCAATCTGCTGCGCTCGAGGTTTCAACAATTATTTACACTTCAGCACAGAGAGGGGGAGTTAAATCTTCCGAGCTGTCCAAAGTCACAGCTCGGCTGATCTTTTTTTTTTTTTTTGGTGCCTTCTGAAAGTCGTGCCAACAAATATTGGCAGTGACTTTGCTCATTAATGGACAGACACGTGAGTGGAGGTTGTAAACAATCAGCATCCTTCTCCTCTGCTTTACATGTGTGGGCTCCATATTTGTCAGAACATCATCCGGGCCGTGTTGAAAACAGAGCGAAAAGAGCGAACTCTCCATAGGTAGGAATCCGTTCCTTCTGGTCCTTTTTGTTTCTTCTACTCCCCACCCCCCGACCCCCATCGTGCTGACCAGAACCCATCAGTCTTCGAGGCGAGCCACGGTCTATCACCTTCCCACAGCCGGAGACTATTAGACTTATCTCAGCCGGAGTTGCTCCTAATTTGGCATCCTCAGAGCGGCGGGCTCCGGTGTGCTGAAAGTTATCAGAGTGAGCCCGGCTCTCTATTTGGCAGGCAGAGGGGCAGTGCCACCGCTGTCCATCGGCCAGGTTGATTAATAAGCAGCAGCGGTGCGGGCGGCTGTGCTAACAGACCGGCGGGCCTTTCCGGATGCTTCCAGAGCTCAGCACGCCGACACCAAGCGTGTTAACCCGCTCTCTCCATCGCATCCCTCACGCAGGTCGCAAATTTGCATAAGCATGAGGAAACCAGGCACATTTACATACGAATCTGCTCCGTCGCTCCGAAATGTTGAGGCACAGGAAAACACCCACGCTAACCTGCCTCTTTCCTGTCATCTGCTTGGGCTCAGAGACGTGTGAGTGGCAGCTCATCAGAGATGTATAATCGTATTAACGGGAACACAACATTTCTCTTAAGCAGAGCAGGCAGCCAGGCGTAGCCGAGCACTCCCTCACTCTGTTGCCGTTAGTTACTGCCGACATGAAGCGAGAAGCGTAACACACGACAGCAGAAATTTAAAGAGGAGTGAAATCAAGCAATAACGATAATAAAAAGGAATCATTTGGTCTTTTTTGTCTGCTGTAATGAGGTTCCCTCCATGCATCGGTCACGTATGATAGATTAGACACCGCAGAGCTGATGCAACATGGGAAATAAATGATGTATTTAAGTGCTGCGTTACATTAAAAAAAAAAAAAAATCAAGCATAAATTTAACATGTTGGTAAATGAGTGCCGTTTATGACTTCCTTACTGCTGCCCTCTCATTTTCCTTTTAGGTTTCATTAATGCTATTATTCCATCCATTTACCCACCGTGATATTAAATTGCTTCTGAGTGGGAAATGGCTGAAAGTAAAAAAGGAGCAGCGATAAGTCAAGAAGCAGCAGAAATTTATGTGCGGCGGTCTCAAGACATAAATGAAATAATACAAGTGTGCCTCTTTTTTTTTTTATTTTTGGGTTAAACGGCGCTGGCAATTACCTCGTCTGACAGATAATGTTTCAGCGCGGAGGTTATTCATTTCCAAAAAATAAATGTTGTAATTTGGTTAAATCGCACATTTGGGGGACATAAATGAATGATAATGTACCACTTATGTTAAATATTAACAACGTGGGTTCTGTGCCAGCCTCTAGAAAAGCTTAAACAAACCATTTAAAAAAAAAAAATTTTGTCTCAGTTCAGATAAAAGAGAATCATAAAAGACAACCATCATGTACAAGCTGCTGTTTGCCTTTTTTTTTTTTGTTTTTTTTTTTTGTGGCAGTTTTGGAGCAGCAAGTTCTTTCTTATTGAGCAGCTGATGCCATGTCAATAGGGGACTTGTTTTACTGCGGATATGGATCTTTTTTTTGAACCGATTTCCTCCAAGTTCTTAACAAGACCCACTGCTGCTGTTCTGGGATCGATTTGCACTTTTGGACCAAAGCGTGTTCATTTCTGGGGGCTGGAACAAGTCATCTCCCAGAGCAGCGTGAACCCACCGTGTTTACACATGGAAACTGTTTGTACGGATTAATGTGGTGCCTTCAGGCATTTGGACTCAGCCTCATCTGTGGAGGTCCACATTTGTTTAGTTTTTTCCCCCACCCCACCCACCCATCCTAACAGTCTTGGCTGATTCCTTTTGATTTTATTAGAATAATTTACTAACACACCTGGGCTCGACTGGATGAAATCTGAAAGAGTTTCAAGGAAACATGAGCAACTTTTATCTCAACCTTCTGACTTCAAAGAATATGGAGACGTTAAGAGTAAAATGTGTGTTTCTATTAAGTGAAATGAATTAAAAGTAGTAGTAGTGATAGTGTTTGGACCAAGTGGCCCGTGTGAGTCCACCTCTGCTGATCTGGGACCCCTGACAACATGTTTTAAGATGGACAGTGATTTTAAATTAGGGTTGTTGTAAAGTCCTGTTTTTATCGTTTAGGACGACTGACAAAAATAAATCATTTATTTCCAGGCAGCATTTTGAAATATTGATCCATGCATTAATTTCCTCCTGTTTGGACTTTTGTAACGGACTTTATGCTGGAGTGAGTTGGTCCTTGCCGGTTCAGAACGCCGCTGCAGGACTTTTAACTCATAAAAGAGAGACATCACCCCCGTCCCCGCATCACTTCCACCGGCTGCCTCTGTTTTATAGAGTTCATTTTATAAATAAAGTAGGGTAAAAGTGTTTATATGCTCCATATAGGATCCGTGTAGACGGTTTAGTCCTCTCAGTTGTCTTTTAATGTGTCTTTAACGTCCCGCTCAGCTTCGTCCATCCCTGGAGGCCTTTGTTTTCACCTGCCACCGACAGACGTGCACGTTCGTGGATGAGCGCTGGTATCACCGTACGCTACAGGTAGAAACAGCGGCGGGTCCCCGTCACGGGCGTTTTCTCCGAGACTAAAAAGGAAGTGAACCTCTGGCAGCTGGGCTCATGCAGGGAAACTCACATATTCATGGATGATGGTGGGAGGAAATATAAACACACATAAACACACGGAGACACAGGTGTGAAGTGATGCCTCGCCACATCTGGATCAAAGCGCTCTCGCTTCATTATGTGCAGCCGATGCATTTGTCCATGTGTAAAATGTAGCACTTTAACAATAAAAAACCGTATCACTATGCTTTCTGGGATCTAAATCATTAAATAGGAAAAAAAGTGTTTTAAATTTGTAATGTGATTAGGTTCTGTACCACAAAAAAAAAAAAAAGCTCCAAAAGCATTACTTTAACATTAATTGCATGATCACATGTTGCACTACAAATAGCACTTTATGAAATAAAATGATCAAAAAACATTACATGGCTCTGTTTTTAATTTGCAAATTACTTCAAAAGGTCACACATAATCAGATCATTGCAAAATGATTAAATATTCAAGGCTTCCAAAGCACTAGATGTCTACATCGTGTTGTTGAAATTTCAGGATGATTGTATTTGTACAACCTGAAAATTCATATTTATTCAAAATCATAAGAAAGTTCTCAAGGCTCTGAAATATTACACTTTTTATATTTTCTCTGCAAACTCTAAAACATTTTGGCTTACATGAAACAATGATGGCCCAGAACAAAAATCATATTAAAAAGATGGAGTCGGGGGTGGGGTGGTGTCACGCTGCAGCTTGTCACGCAACACCACTTCAAAGCATCACCACTTGATGTTTCCAACCTCAAGTTCTCGTGATGTTTCATTGACTTGTATCAGAGTGGATGGGACACGCATGTAGGTTTCCAGAAGTAGATTTGTGGTCCAGCTTGGATCACTTCTGAGAACATTTATCGCCTTAAGACAAGTCATGGCCCCACCAGAACATATCCGGCTCTCTGTTCTCGTGATGTTTGTGAAGGCAGACGTTCCCGAGGAACCAGAGGAAGCAAAGAGGAAAAAGATCTTGAAATGTTTTTTATTCTTCAGTGGGTGGGAGTTAGGAGAGGAAACAGATGAAAAAAATGCTGAGCTGGCCATTTTCCTGCTGGAGTAGGAAACACTGTCTTCTTACTGATTACTGGTTGAAGCATCTTCCAGATGTGCTCCATCACTAATGTCTGGACTGATGTCCTGGTTCAATGTCTTCTACTGGGACTAGAGAGTTTCTGTGCTGGTTTGAGCCAACCTTTATAAACTGTAGCGTGTCCACTTTGTGTTAGTTGGTTTTTACATTTTGTAAACAAATTTATTTGACAGCTAACTCTTTTACTTTGCTGACAGCACATTTTCTGTGCCGGTTGTTTGCGTGCCGCTTTTAACTTTTCTGTCCTGGTCGGGCGGTATTAAACATGGTGTATTGTGACAGCTTCCCCTGAATTCTGCCTCATACAAAACAAATCTAATGCCTTTATTTTGACCGTGCTGCTTTTACACATTTTCTGGTGAGACAGAGCTGCGTGCACCCATATAAGCACGTGTAACACAAACCCTCTAGATTTGTCATTAATAGAAGAAGAAATATTACTTTTTTTTCTTTTCTTGTGAATTTGGCCAGTTTTTCTCTTTCCATGAGCTGACCTTGTGTGATCACTGGAAGAAAGGTTCAGTATTAGTGCCCATTGATGTTTTTTTAAAATGTATTTTTCACTGTGACAAGAAGGCCACATCAACTCATCTTCAGCTGTTGTCAAGCACACAGTTGCCTGGCAACTGGCCAAAGGTGGAACATTGACGACGCCGATGAGCGGGGCCGGGGCCCGGCTGTGTTCTGGTTCATTGTCGGAGTTTTCTCCTCTCGTTTGTGTTGTCCACGCGTCATCACCAGAGCGCTGGCGTGTTTTTTAACGAGCCGCTGTCTGTCGTGTCGTACGTGTTAAATAACGGTCTCTCCACGCCCATGTCTGTCACCCTTTCCTTCGCTTTGTTTACCAAAAATAGCTTGTGGGTTTTTATTAGGCTCTAAACATCAAGGGGGGGTCAGTTCAGTTCCTTCCCTGTGTTTGAACTGACTTCAGACCTTTTGTTCACAAGTTTAAATTGATTTAACACAATAGAAGCTGCGGACCTGCCAGAGCTTGACTCGCTCGGGAACGGGAACAAAAATCATTTAATTTTTTTTTTTTTTTTTGTCTTTTCAGGATTTTATTTTCAGTTTACTAAAAATAAACGTTCAGACAAGCATTGCAGTTAAAGTGAAGGCAACGAAATGAGCAGAACCCTTTGGTCCTAACAGGTTTTTTGCCACTCTTATTATCCCTCTTCACTCTCATTTCTCACTCTCTGTTGTTCATCATGTTAGCTTTTCCTCCGCTTCTCTTTCAGACACAATCCTCTCCGACTTGTTTCACGCTCTACTTTCTCTCCTCGACACCGTCAGAGCCCAGACCGTCTGTGGCTGGTTCGCTCTGTATGAAACAGCTGCATTCGGCCGCTCTTCAAAGACTTTCCAGATAAATAAATCTTAACAGAACACAGCAGGACGACAGGAGAAATCTTCCTTCATTTGTTTCCTTCTCTTCAGCAAAAGGAAGCATTTAAGAGTGTTGGTAGTAGATGGACTTTTGGATAGTTAAAACTTTGTTGACTCTGTTAACATCTGTCTGAAGTGATCTGGCCACAAGCGGATCACTCTAGAAACATCTGTTCACACCTGGCATTAACATGTGACTCCAAAAGTCTCGCAGGCATCAACTTGTGACCCTGCCCTATAAGTAAATACACAAGTGCCTGATTTCAGCTTAAAAAGATTAAATTACTTTTTTTTAACTTGTTGGAGGCATCAGTGCACAAAACTGTGGCAGTCGCGCAGAAAAAAAAAAAAAAATCAAGAATAACCTCCCTGTTTGGCAGAAATGAAAAGTAGAACAAGTAAAGATGGGTCAGTTCTTGTTTGTGTACCAAATCACGAGAATCAGTTCATTTAAAAGATTTAACTCAGTATTTGACGCAGTGAACGCAACAGTGAATGAACGCTGAATGGTTCCTGACAGGAAACAGATTTAAAATCATTTTAACTGGTCTGAAAAAGTACGCTCAGCGAACGAATCACTAAACCTGCAGCGGACACTCGCTGTGAGAGGATCAGACATCTGTTTATTTCATAAGTCCGGTTTCACCGCCCAGTCTGAACTACGAAAGGATTGAAGTTAAAAACGGATCTCAGCTGAGCTGTGAAATGAACGGATCCCTTTAGTAAATGATTCAGTCTGTTCACCATAAACATTTGTTCTTTTGAAGGAATCGTTCACGAATCAAAACAACAAAGACGGTAACCGACAGCAACCCCTGGTTCTGTTGACATGACATGGTTGCTGTCAGTTGTTTTAATATGATGGTGTTGTCACAGGAACAGGTATATTTGCCTACACCAGGGGTGTCCAATTGTCCTGCAGGTTTTAGATGTGTCCTTACTTCAACACACCTGATTCTGATTAATGGTCATCATCAGCATGTCTGAACAAGTCTGTTCAGACTGGGTGTGATGGAGGAGGGAAACATCTAAAACCTGCAGGACTCTGGGCCTCGAGGACCAACCTGGCCTACACAGATGACTTTAGTCATGTAGGCAGCGGTTCAATGTCCACTGTGTTTACGCCACTGAAAGTGTCTCATGGTTTGAGTGATCTCAGCGTGTCCTCAAATGCATCCTGGGTGCATTTACATCCCTGTACTTAACGCTGTCCACTTGTGATTGGATCACTCGGGATGGATGTTAATACCAGGGTTAAACAGGGCCTCTGTCTCCGTCTGCATCTTTTATCTGCATGTCCTACAGGCTCTGGACGCCTTGGCCATGTTTGTGCTGAGGGCAGCACCTCGTCACGTGCCCTCATGCATATGCAACGCACACTCCAGGTAAGACGGAGGGAATGAAAACCGAGGCGAGATAATGTGGAGAAGGAAAGGTCATAGAGGAGACAAATGGAGAAACAGAAATACACGGGGAAGAAGAAGAAGAAGAAGAAGGTGTGGGAGGGTGCGGATGTGATGAAATTAAGAGGGAGAGTAAATACCAGAGATGGAAAGAAAGCAGGTTTCAGAGTGGGACCACTGGGTAGTGGACATCCTGAGGCCAACTGGACCTGCTGTCAATCTAACCGCTCCTCCACCGCCCAAAGATGGATGACCAGCAGCATTGGCTAATCACATGCTCTGCTGGCCAGGACACGTAGACCGGAGCCCGACGAAAACGTGCAACAGCAACAGGAACCGCATCACTTATTTACACGGCGCACCTATGGTTTTAGAGCCGGGGCGACATACATAAATGCAGTGAGACGGCAGCAAATTAATGTATGCAGACCGCCGGTAGGCATGCTGATACGAGCACGGTTTTCAATTCACACAACGCATGCATCAGATGTTGAAAACTGCACTTTTACACAGACGTGCACGCAGTAGCCTTTAAATAATTTTCACATGCAAATGAACAAACGGTATTCTGTGTGTGTTTATAAAAAAAAAAAAAAAATGAAGCCCTTTGTACAAGCAGGGCTGTAGAGAAATAATCACTTTTCCAGAATTTAGATCTAAATGCAAACAGTAGTCTTTCCAAAAAAATAAAAAAATAAAAAAGGTGAAGGTACACGTGATGCTGTTTGATAACTTCCACAGTCTGAGTTCTGACAAACTGATTATTCTGTGGGTGAAAAGCTCAACACACTTTATATTTCTCTGCACGTAGAAAACTGTGTAGCCGTTTTTCATTGTTGCAAACACAACAAAGCTACAGCTTTTTATAATAGACAGTGTTTGTTATCATCACAGCCTGTCTCGAAAGCCTCGACAGAAGAGAGGAATGCAGCGTGAAAGCCCATGATAGGTGAATGTCTTTTAATAAAAAGGTATTAACATAACTCAAATGAAGAGATCTACTAAATGTGACAGTCAGCAAGCAGCGATGAGTATGTTGTTTGGCATTGAACAAATTACTACTCCACGCTGGATTTATAGAAGAAAGGCCATGAGCCCAGGTGTCTTAGTTGCTCATAAACTCCACCTCCGCTGACCAATGTAGCATAGAAATGGGACATGTAGATTTTAAAAGGTGAGCAGACCATCGCAGGGCTGCTTGATGATTCAACAAAAACACAATCTCCAGAGCAGAGTCATAGCTCAGCTTAAAGAGGTCATTTTATGCTTCTTTTTCCCCTCCTTTACCTTCAGTGTGATGTATAGCTTTGTGGGAAAGGTCTGCAGAGGTACAGAGCCATCAGTTGAGGGAGATGTTTTCTATTCCATCCAGCAAGCTGCTTCTCTACTTCCTGAAATGGCTTGTTTGTGGTATATTTATTTTACCCTCTCTCTCTCTCTCTCTAGAGTACATCTCTACAAAACACATTTGCCTAATGCTTGTTGATTGGCTGGAACTGGCAGCTCTTAATGGGGGAGGGGGACTAAGAGGATGTATTTTTGAGGATGGAGGATGTGCTCCAAATACATGCCTCAGCCTCCCTGGTGAAGTTTATGCCAGGGGGCAGGAGATGCGTCCAGTCAATGGAGGAACCTCGAGGAAATATGTTGAGCTGCCATGTTTGAGGTTGTGACTGTGAGTTGGGAACGACAGGAACGTCCTTTCAAGGTTGGGTCAACACAGATAAATAGCTTCGCCTGCTCCTTGTCACAATCGATCAAGACAGAAATAATATTCTTGACTCAGATGGCTTTAAAAGTGGTCTTTGATGTGAGAGAGAAGTTTTGGAGGATGAAGGGGGAGAATTTAGAAAATATCAGGATCACATTTCTGCCGATTTAGAATCTGGCAAAGAGTTTGGAGAAGAAGATGAGCTTGGTTGTGAGCCAGCTCCAAGAAAGACAGGGGAAAAAAAAACATTTTAGCAGCCAGCAAGTTGAGAAATATAGATGCCAAAAGATAGTGAAATTGTATGGTTCTCTTACTCAAGGAATGAGGTATCCTACCAATGCCAGGATGGAGGCATGATCAACACTGGTGGGACCCATTCATCTACAGGATATCAAGTCTTCCTTTGAACTTCTAATTCCAGATGTTGTCCCAAAAATCCCTCTGAACGGCACAAACTTGAAGGGAAGGTGTGTTTAGAGGGGGTTGAAGGAAATCCAACAAACCCATTTATGTGCATGTGTTGGGGTTCTCCACCTAGCAAAGATCTGAGGAGGAAACTCAGGCATCCCTGTTGGATTGAAGGACTGGAAGAGACATTTTTCACACCTCAGTGTCTGTGGAATACTTCCATATTATTTCAAGGGTTGTTTGCTTAGATAAGAGAGATGAACGACTCAAATACCCACGGAGAGACCAAATTCTTGATCTAAGAATTTCATGACTCTCGGCTGTGCTCAGTGGATGCATGCGAGTATCAACCTAATAGGTTTTAGTAACGTAGAAGCATGTTTCCTGCAACCCAAACTCCAAGAATTTAAATTTCAGACAAACATGCCTGCTGCTTCACAAATATCCAACTACTTCAACTTTTATTCCTTCCTCCCATCATCACAGGAAAATATTAGGCTTGTTTATCAGTGGAGAGAGCTTCAAGAGGAGGCTCCACCTCCGTCCTCCTCCACTCATTCAAGTAGATGAGAAATCCACAGTCCCTCCATCAGTCTCTCACTTCAGCATGTCAGAACTTGGAGTTATTAGTCTGCTAATTACCACTCAGAAACCCTCATCTACCCCCAGAATCCAATCACTCTGATTATCATAAAAAAATGATGATAGACCAAATTAAAGATAGAACGTGGGATTGATTGGTCTGTAAAAAGACTAGCAGGAGAAAAATGGGGCAGGAAGGAGAAAGAAAGTGACCAAAACTATGAATGCAGGCACACTTGATACAAAAAGAAACAATACGGTTATCATCTACTTACGCCTTTAATCAACCAGACTTAGCTTTTAGCCTTGCACAGCCGCTTTACATAAACAGGTCTGGGGACTAAATGGAAGGAGATTGTTTTGTTTATCTTACGGCACCTAAAGAGAGGTTGTTCACCCACACGGCTGTAAAAACTGGCTGTTGGCAGAGTTAACACAAACTCATTTGCACACAACCTTCGCTTTATCTGACGGTCTCCGGCTAATGCTTCAGCTGCTAAATAAGAACCAAATGATAATCAAAAAATACTGTGTGTGTGTGTGTGTGAGTGAGAGAGAGAGAGAGAGAGAGAGGCTGAAATGTCATGAGCACCGTGTTTTCCAACAACTGGTGCAGGAGGGGAGATTAAGGTTTGTAATAGGCGCTCAGAGGAAATTAATCAAGTTTTAATGACAGCACCCATGCTAGGGAGGCAGAAATTAAAGTTGGGAGTGCTGCTGGGGACTGTGGCCTTAATAGAAAAGGATGCTGATAAGACGTGTGTGAGAGAAATTGTATTTATGTCTTTAGGACTGATTTATGTGAAATTTGACGTCATTACTGGCAATAAACACATCGGTTGACACACTCGAGGTGGAGGGTGCAATCTGTGCATCGATCCCCCCCCCCCACCTCCCTCGCCTCCCTCGCCACCCTGCTGAAGACGCCGCGTTAAGAGCGGCTGATACTTCCAGCTCCGTGTCGTTCCCTCTCACAGCCTCTATCACTCCACTCCCCGTCTCAAGATAAGCCAATCTTGAGCACATCTTGACCACGCTGAGAAAACGAAAAAAAAAAAGAAAAAGAAAATTGCCGCCGTGAAGGATGCTGGGCAGTCAGGCGAGGAGGGGAGCAGGATGCGGATGAGGCTGGGATGGAAGTGAGACAACGGTGAGATAAAAGCGGGGAGGTGTGAGTACGGCGCCGGTTATTTTCAGGGGAATGGGTGGCGAGTGTTGGAGGGAATGCTGGGTAGTCCTCTTGACAAAAGGCTTTATGCTTTCATTGTCTTCCTGGCAGGACTACCAGGGTGCCTGTGGAAAGACCGATAAGAGCACAAAAAAAGAAAAAAGAAGGAAAAGAAACATGATTCCATTAAATAATATCCTTCTTTGGCCGAAACTGAAGGTGGTGTGGGAGTGGGAAGCGTGAAGCCATCTTAATATTGTTGGTTTGTTCTGGACTTTTTTTTTTTTTTAAACTATAACACACATCCACATTTCCATTAGCTCTTAACAGGATTAGGTGTTGTGTGGACGGTATGTTAGTGCCGATAAAATGCCTTGAATGGCTTGTTGTACAGGATTGCGGCGCCTATCAGCATCAGCCCCGTTCAGATACCTGCTGCAGCTGTCTCACCGCTGGACCGCACGGTGTGCGGCTTCATCTGGAGCACGGCAACGACAGCTCCAATTACACAACACATCTCTGAGTTTTTACCAGAAGACGTATTCATTTCCTCTTAGAAAAGGATTTCTGCTGCAGGACCACTTAGAAGTGGTGTGATCCTGCTGGTGAAAAGATCAGGTGGCGATGCGGCGCTAAGCTGTTGAATTTGGCCCCATCAGCAGCAGATAATGATTAAGATGCTGAGGAGAGCCTGGCCATCTGTTCGTAATGTAGCAACATCCATTAATACTGTGCTTTAATACACAGCAGGTTAGGATGAAACACTTCCTGAGTCTGTGACCTCTCTGTACAGTCTGCTTCGAATTGAAGAGAAAGGATGCTGAAATGCTACCTGATGCTGTACTCCCAACAGCCTCCTTGTGTTTTATTTATTTATTTGCATTTGTTACTGTTATTTCTAGACTAAGTGGAAATGTAAAGCCAATGTTGGAAAGCACATTTACTCTAAAGGACATTTTTACAGATTCACTCCACGTTCTCCTTTTTCTCTGCTTTCATGGTCCACCGCACAGACAGGAGTTTTCCTTCCTCATCCCCAATATTTATCCAGTAGTAACAGATACATGTTGTTTCTATCATTTAATTATTGTTTTCTGTCACCGGCTCACACAAAGACCAGAAACCAGGAGGTTTTATTGAAGTCATCAGTATGAACAGCGTTTCACACTGTTGC
>JAOWBL010035796.1:0-32120 GCA_028564865.1 Zenarchopterus dispar
GTTAGGATTTCAAAATAAAACAGGAAATGCACACAAGACAAAAAACCCAAGACCAGACAACCTCACCGTTGTGACAGTGTCTATATTGTTATGATATAAAAGTTGGTCATTTAATTGTTTAATGGTTAAAAATGAGTAATTTGATATTTATTTGTACATTAACTATTGCATTTAGGTCAATGTTATTTATGTTTAGGGATAAATTAAAATGACTTCTACTACAGTAAAGATTTTGTATGGGTTTATAATACAGTCACACATCTTTATTAAACAACGATAGCCTCAGTAGCCCACAAGCTTTGCTAGTTTAATGCTGGCAAAGATATTAGCTAGTTATTCTCAAAATAGGCAGAGTTATGGCTGTTTGAAGAAACTAACCAAGAAGCTACATAAAAAATAATGTTGAATTGCTTCTGTTATGATGGTTTGCTAAATGGCCTAAACATTTAGTTGGAATTTGATTAACTGCCATCATCATTATATCATGCTGCTTGCACACACACTCATACACGCATGCACACACTGTGATGGGCAACCTCCCTCTTCCCTCCCTGCTATCATGAAGTCACTTCTTGCAGATTAAGGCTCTGCTGCTCTTTCTTCTTCTTCTTCCTGTCACTCTGACAAATGCCTGGCATTTGCCTCTAGCAAATGATTGGTCTTAGTGTAGAAGATTAACCAATGGGCCGTTGTTCATGAATGATGGGTCACCAGTCAATAAGAAAGAAAAAGAAAACAAAACAGCAACACTGGCCCACTAAACTGTCGCCCAATTGCTAGTCTATCCCGGTCTTTCTTCTCATCTGTCACATCATTGGAAAATGATTCAGTGGTTTTCCACAACATAACGCTCTATTTCTCCAGGAACTCTAATAATTTGAAAATGCTTGTTTTTTATATATACTTGTTTGTGTCTTCTGCAAAAGCCAAAACAGAAATGGTCTCCCTGATGAGGACATTCATTGTTGGTGACCTACACTGCTTAGCCTGTTTGTTTCTCGCCTCTCCATTTATCTTTTCTTATGCTTCTGCTTTTGAAAGTTTGTCATTCAATTTTCACAGGTCACATCACTTGATGGGTTGAACTCCTCTTGAGTGTGAAATGAGAGGCCATTTTAGCACATAATCCAGTTTGATATTGCCAGGCAAAGACATATAGATCATTTGGGGTGGGAGTTATAAGTATCACTTGTTTAAGCGATGTCACTGGTAGAGTGGATGTTTGTGTGTGTTTGTGTGTGTGTGTGTGTGTGTGCATGATTATAGATAAGGTAAATGTCATGGCAGGGCTGAAGTTAAGTTATTGGGGAAGAAGAATTCACATTGGTTTACTTCTGATTGATGAAAAATACTCAATTGAATTACATGCACGCAGGCTGTCCCTTTTTGCATTCATGTCTTTTGTTTCAAAGAAAACTGGAATGGGCTTTCACACTCAGATTTCTTCATAACCAAACATTCAATCGGAAAATATGAACCCACATCCCAGATAACCTGTTCATTGATATGTATGTGACATGATATGACTTTGGAGATACAATGGATTTATGGAGCATAGCTATTGTACTCTGGCAATAATAAAAAGAAATCCATTGGCCTGGTTTCTTTCAGATTTTCCATCACACTGGCTAAATGGTTTGAGTGTAACAAACAAAAAAAACAAAACAAAACAAAAAAACAGTCCTGAGTCAGGAACTGCATTTAACAAGACACCTTCCAACCCTTATAACGATATATATACAACTTTAATCCAATGGTTTTCTCATAACTGTTACACATAAATGTCAGATAGTTTGTGTATCTCAGAGCCCAAATGCATAAATATCACTGAAATGTTGGTCAAACGATAATGAAAGAAAATGGAGAAGCCTGAAAAAAATCCTTCAAGACTACATTTAGGAGCAAGAAAGTGCATTCTGTCCAAGAGCAGCTCTTGATAATAAATAAAAAGTCTTTGTGCAAAAGCGTGCCATGAAACCCAAGATGGTAAAAGCTCTGTCAGTCAGTTTCCGGTGTGCCACATTTCCCCTCGGAGTAAACCAGCTGTCAACGATTTTACCTGTGATATGCAATAAGACAGAGCTCTATACATTCTGAGAACCACAGCCAGACTGAAACTGTCTGAAGTAGCAGTTCAGTGCAAAGAGTGAACACAGATGATATTTTTTTGTCTTTTTTTTTTTTTTTTGGACATACTGACACTACAGTAATATTTCTGAATCAAAGTGACTTGCAGAGCATAAATAATAAATTGTCCTGTCTTTTCAGAAAAAAAAAATACTAGCTGCGTAATCTATGATGCTGCTAAAAAGTATTTAGTCCCTTCTGGAGTACTACATAACATGGCAATGAGGGACATGTGGCAAAGGTTATAAAGAAAAAAGAAACTTCTCTAAAAAATGCAATATCTCTACTACATATAAGATGGAACTAAGTAATACAACTGAGTAAGGGTTATTGATTCAGTGTTCACTACTTACTGCTTTTTTGGCAAAATCAGTATAAATACAGTATGTGACTTCAAAACTGGACCTTCTTCACGGTCCACTAATGAAAACATAGTTATGATGAATAGTCTAGCACTTATCTAGCACCTTTCTTTTTATTGTATTTGGCTTCTACAAAGCAAAATACATCATGTAAGTTTCAGGCAGACATACTGAAAACTCAGTGAAACTATATTTAAGCAAAATGTTTATGTGAACATGCTGACATGCTTTCTTTCATGCTTTAATTTTTTGTCATGTCCATGGTTCTGCGGTGTTTGTGTGCTAACACTTCTTAATGTGCACAGATTACAAAGCTCTGATGAGTTTAGTGGAAATGTTATCATTTATAAGCAGGTATTTGGTCAAAAACAAATTATTTGATATGACTTTTTTTATTTTATTTGATGATTATGCTTATAAATTTCCCTCGGGGAATCACATTGTCTCTCAGAGAGGACATATTTGTAGCCTTCCTGCTGATATCAACCTCATGGTGATGAGAGGAAAAGTTAGAGTAACGTCTCAACAGTAATTTGTCAAATAGCAGATAAGGCACACATGTTTGGACCACAGTGGCAGATAGAACAAAACATCTGCTGCAAGTAGTGTGGCTAATATCGAACTAACTTATTAGATATACTTTCAAAGCTGGAAGAGTTTGGCAAAAGCTAGATCAAACCCAATGACTTGCTTTTGATGTGCTCTTAGAACTGGGAGAAAAGGAAATAGCAACTAACAAAGAACTTACGTGATATTTAAGGTTCACAGGTGACTAATTCACACACTGCTCACTGGATGGACATTAGGAGATATAGCTTAGAGATTACAGGCTGCATGACTGTCTCATAAGATTGTTTTCCTCTGTGTTGTAAATAAACCATCTCAAGCAAGCAAAGTCCCATAGATTCAATGATAAGTATGCTGTATGCGGTGGTGGTGGTAGTGGAGAGGGGTGCTGGGGAGCTAAAATAAGTTATTGTGAGCAACCATAGCAATATAAAAGCAGAAGAACTTTGTAGAATATTGTTCGGTTAAAAACATATTTTTCTCATTATCACAGTTCTCTACACTTACAATTTTGATGAAAGTAGCATTTTGTGTCTTTGCTGTGTTAGTGATACTTTAAGCTGCAAAAAAATTGTTTGATTTTTGACTTCATAATGCTCATCCCTGGATGTTGTATGGGTTTATAAAAAAAAAAAAGATATCTTCTCTTCATGGTCCTCCATCCCACTGTCAGCTAGCAGAGTTACGGTTTACTGGATCAAAGAGCAATAATCAGGTACATACTGATGAAGAGAAAAAGAACCTGGAAGGAAAGCACATTTTCATCAACACAAATCAATTAACTAAAACCTTTTTGATATAATGAGAAGCACTGTTCTTTTATTTAGAAAGCAGGACTGACTATTTCCTCCTCTCTTCTCCTGGGGGTGGGAGGGGAGCTTTTGTTTTGGTCTTGAAGGTTTTTATTTTTATGGCTTTATGACTTGATTGTATTGTAATTTTATATTTCTGGAATGGTTAATAAAGGGCTTATTAAAACTAAACCTCTCCTCTTAGGTTTAACCAATGCTGACACCATGGTAAATATGAGGAAGGTTACCCATCAGACCATCGGTGAGGAGCTGTCCAAAACCGTCCTGCTCCCTTGCCTCTTCACCCTCCGGCCCAGTGCCACTTCCTCCCATGAACCTCCGAGGATCAAGTGGACTAAAGTTTGGGGCCAGAGAGGATCCGATGGTCTGCAGAAAGAACAGTCGGTCCTCGTGGCCAAAGATAACATTGTCAAGGTAGAACAATGACTAAAGGAAACCATTGTTAAGTGTGTTCGTGAAACATAAAAAAAAAACAAAAAAACAACTTTGCTGTGTTTTGATTGTTTTAATGATTGTTGTTGTCTACCTACTTAACTGTTTGTTTTTTTCTTCCTCCCCCCGGTTTCAGGTGAAGAAGGCTTTCCAAGGTCGTGTATCACTGCCCGGTTACAATAAGAATCGCTATAATGCCAGTCTCGCTCTGAGTGGCCTGCGCTCCAGCGACTCTGGTCTGTACCGCTGTGAAGTCGTGGTGGGCATCAATGACGAGCAGGACACAGTTCCACTGGAGGTCACAGGTAAATTCTTAGAATGGCATACAGTATATATAAATAAGTTCTCCAAATTTCATCTCCACACTTACTGACAAAACACAGAAACAACTGACACAATGCAAGAACATTTGCAAAGTCATCACAAATGTATGTATGCCCATTTCATATTCATGGGTTGTGTAAAAGAAGTGGATGTTGCCATCAGCAATTGGTGTATTCTCATTTTGGCATTTGGCTGTCACGTCTCTGATTTTTGAGCCAGAAACAGAAATCTTCAATAACTTCAGCAAAATAGATCATTTTGACGAGTCAGGAGAAAAATGCAAGCAAAAACAAGTAAAAAAGCACTCGGCTTGTCAGTACCTCCTCTGATCCCTATTGGTCATCAAGCAACCCATGCCCTCTTTTTCTTTCCCCCCTTTTTTTTTTAAACTCAAAAAGTGTAATTATTTCCATCAGCCCGACCAGCACACTGATAAACATGAGTGAAATCAGCCAGTGATTCTAATGACAACATAATGACTTGTGGAGAAATGTTTTAGCTTAGTATTTAATAAGAGCAGCTTACACTTTTTTGAGTGGGAGACTATTGGAGCCAAGGACTATTTAAGGGCAAGCAATTAAGACAGAGTTTGCAGCAGTTAAGACTCATGAGATTGGCCAGTATAATATCCTTGTGCCACATAATGTAATCTGGGTCTTGCCAAACTTTAAAAAGCCCACAGAGGCTTTGTTTGCTACTGTCAAAAGGATTTTTTCGCCCTGACTTCATTAAATATCACTCAGACATAATCTCGATCAATAGGAACATCTCCAGTGTGAGAGAGATAGTGATTTACATCAGTAGCAGCTTCATTGATTATTTATGATTACAAGTCCATCCAGATTGTGCCATATGTTACAACTGATACTCATAAAAGGATGTAACTGCCCTAAAATATACCTATATTTTTTGTTTGTTTTTAATTATTTTGTCTTTTTGTCACCATGGTATAACTAAGCAGTCAGCATCATTTTGGGGTATTTCCACCTTGCAAATATATTGGAAAAATGATGGCCTCATAAACAAGAATTAAAATAGCCAAAGGCTGCAAGTGTAACAAACCTAACTTTGAATTTAGTTCAGTGCGCTTTATAGCACCAGGTCACAGCTCCCCAAAACTTTATTTGAAGTGACACAAAAGGACATTTGCAATTTTTAACACAGCAGGCCCCCTGAAGGTATAAAGGTTTAGTTGTTTTTAGGACACTGTCTAAGGTTTACTCTTGTTTGGCCTCTTGCTCAGTCACTCTCTTGTTTTCTCTCCCATAATTACTTCCTTGACTCTCTAAGTCTCTTCTTTTGTTATGTTTTGTGTGACGTCGTCCTGTAAAGCAACAAGGGACAACAAGGATAGGAGTCTAAAGTTACTTTGGCTAGTTTTTGAGAATAGTAGGACTGTTACACCTGAAGAGCTAGATTATGTTTCCCTAACTAACCGCTCCTTCAAATGAAATTGAAGGTGATATTTTAACGTCATAAAGCTCATTCGTGCATCTTTAATGATGGTCTGTTTTAATCCAGTTCAATCCCTTTCAGTTAAAAAAGTCCTGCTCAGTCTAATTATAATGCAATTAAATATAATTAGTTTTATACAATTACAGTTCATTTCATTAGAATTCCAAAAATATATTTAATATTTATTAATGAAAAAATGGAGCAACTCATTCCAGTTAAATTGATTTAATTCCAATTCAGTTTAAGGGAGTTAATTTCAATGTTGAGTGTTGTTATACAATTGATATCAGTCCTGTATTAATAGCAAATTGAAACCAACACATTATAATCAAGAGTCATAATTCAACCCCCTTACAAATATGGAATAAGATAGCAGAGTGAGGAGATGAGTCCAGCAGTCTGAGCCAATAAAAAGCGGCCAGGCAAGAAGTCCCATCAAAAACAGAGCCATTTAAAGACTAACTCTTTATCTGCAAATGCCCCACTGTCTCTCTATTCCTGATTTATCCAAATCTATTCTCTATTTATTCATTTTTAGCGGTTTTGGTTTGGTTATAAATGATTGCATTCAATTTGTGATGCTTGTGAATTTCTCAACAAAGAAATATCTTTGCAATTGTTCTTTGTTTACACAATCTCAGACAGAATTTGGTCGGCCTGATAATAGGAAAAAAAAAGACCATGATGTGTTCTGAGTTAAGGTTTCAAAAAACCAGTGTGACAGTAGCTGTTTTTCTTTTACATGCTGTTTAAGATTTGACAACTCCTGTGGTACATTTTTCTTCTGACAATTGGTGGGATGCAGAGTAATTTCCACCATCACATGTCATTCTTGATGTAATGTATGTTTTCACCTCCACAATATATTATTTGAAAGAGCCACTGCTGCTCTCCTTGGCTGTGCTTTCAAGCTTTGCCACAATAAATAATAAAACCCTGTTTTCCTTGTCAGGATAATAGAGTGAAGGTTGTTTCCTGTCTCTGTTTGATGTATCATGATGAGGAAAGGTAAAGGAACTTGAACGCATTAAAGATCATTTAACTGGGCCCATTCAAGAGCTGTTCATGCATTGAAAGTTAAATGAAACCAGTAACTAAAAGGACAAAACCCTTTTAACCTGTTATACCTTATCTGTCCAATACCTCAGTATTTCTGGAAATATAGACTATCTACTGCAACTGACAAGTGCAATTACTATGTATTTTAGTTTTAATGCCGCCATCAAATTCTTTCCAGGTATCTATTTTTAATGACGACCTATTACCATATCACAGCCGCTGGACCCCGTGTTGTCATCTGCTACAAAGAACATTTACATTACCATAACAAACAGCAGTTCTAAAAGCACAGCAGACTCACTGTTTTTCAAAGCTCCAACATACTACCGTGGCTACATTATTTCTCTTTGAGACTAACACCAAATAAGTCCTACATGTGCCAGAACACTACTTCAACAGGGTTCCTATCTTTTTCCTCAAACAAGCATAACAACTCATTTTTGCCCTTTGGATTTAGTAAGGAGACCCTTGCTAATATGCTTTGGGGACCTGGTGTCTTACCCCTCTTGGCCGATCAATGCCATAAAAACCACTTCTTCATAGAGAAACCAATTATCAAGCTAGCGAGGAGTAGCCATCTCAAGGGCTCAGACGTAATTGGCAGTCTTGCTACGTGCCAGATCACAGCTGTTCCCATTAATTCTACTCAGTGCTCTACGTGTTAATAAGCAAGTATTGATACTGCTAAGCTGTATCAATACTTGTATTAATCCACACATATCTTTTCATGGACATTAGTGGAGTTCTAACCCTCAATGACATGCCATTCGTCTCCTGCAAACTGTTTATCTCCCACATGCTTCTTCCATCTTTCTCGCCGTTTCATTTCCCTTTCTTTATCTTATTTACTAGAATTCAGCTTCTTTATAACTTAAAGGCCATCACTGTAAGTGTCTAATTATGCATTTTATTGTTGTTTCTTGCCTGACATTTTAACCCTTAATGTCATAAATTGATGAGAAGAAGAAAAAGTTTATTTGCACCTATGGGGGAAATATCATGATCCATTTATTTTCATTTAAGGAGAGAATTACTTCCAAGCGTGGAAAAAAAAAACAGACACATATTCTGGTCCACCTTTAACTTTAATTACAGTAAGCATTCACCCTGGCATTGTTTCAAAAAGCTTCTGCAATGTGACAGCTTTTATTTAAGTCCAAATTAGTTTTGTTGTATTTATTTATGTATTTATTTGCCAACCTCTTGTGTAGATGATAGGAGAATTGGTTGGCATCTCAAAGCTCCTCAACACTATTCAGTTCTAGTTTCTGTAGAAGCCAGTTCATGCACAAAAATGATGATTCAAACCATGAACTCTTACATAATTTAACTCTGATGAATTCTGACATTCTCATTTTGGAATATTACCATGCCATCAAGAAATAAAAATATTGATGGAAAAGTCAGCTAACCTCATTTATTGATGACATAATGTTGATGAATATAGACTTGACCAACTGAAGCAACCACATATCACAATACTGCCTCCACAGGACTGGACATTAAATACTGGCAATGATGAGTGTGTCATATTATCCTTCCACTTTTCTTGCCTTGATGCATCCAATACTCTGGAATAACATAAATCTGGACTGAAAAGACCACATAGTTTTTACATTTATATGGAGTGGGGTCTTTATGTTCCCCAGCAAGTTCTATTTTCTTTCATAAGGCTACACAGATCCTGAGTCACAATACCATGAGGTCTCTACTTTCACGACTTGAACATTGCCCTGAGTTGTACTATTGACTTCCTTCAATAAGACTTCATCAAGTGTTTAAATAAAATTTAGTCACCATCATTCAAGATTTTTTTCAACCACATTTTTTCATCAGAGATGATGGTTTACCATCATTCTTCCAGGTTTTAATATTGCATTGTCATTTTTATTTTTTAATCACTGCAGCAACCAAAACGAAGTGGAAACATTTGTCAGCGAGGGAGTTTTAATAGTGCTTTTATAACATTTGAGCATATCCATTGCTACTTTTTTCTTGACTTGACTGAAGCATTTACACTGTAACTTTGTACACACAGAGATAAATAATAATCTGACCTATCTCTGGCCCACAAAGACGATCAATATGTTTTGATAAATGCTGCAATATTTTCTAAAAAGTGGAATTTCTGTAGTGTTATATAATTTCCCTTTGGGAATTGATAAAATGTTATTGAATTTAATTGAAAATAATTGAAAATAACTGTTAATGCTAATTTTCCCAAAGATGGCATATTCAGTTTCTGTGGATTTGCACTCTATACATTACAAGACAATAATATTTAACTCTACACATTGCCTGGTGCCAAAGACACCAACTCCCCACTCTGCTACAATGAGGGCATCCTACACTCATGCATGGTGCCTCTCTGCTCCTCTCCCCGAAGACTGTGGAGGAACGTGCAAAGATACAGAGGGTAAAAATAGAAATGAGGTATTGGGCATTCAACCCTCATGTGGAATGGGTGTGAGTTTTCCATCGTGCAGTGAAACTTATTTGTCTCCCTGGCTTACGCATCAGATAGCAAGCCAGCAACTCTGTTTGGACAGAGTCCCGCAGCCTCCAAGGAGAAGGGCAGGAAGTTGAAAAATAACCAGAAGTGAAAGCGAGACAAACAGAGACAATTTATGTTTCATATAGCTAAGAGGAGGAGAATATGAACACAAAGACCAAATGGCAGAATGGGCTGTGGATTGAGGGACCAGTGTGCATTTTTGCATAAGCGTGCCAATGCCAAACATGTTTCCTCTTGCTTTCTGCACCCAAAGCCAAGTCTTCAATTGGCTGCTCATGCATCTATCTCATGGAAATTTGTGTCACTCTTCCAGACAAACCCAGAGAAGTAATTATGTTTGCAGTCGGAAAGCAGCAAAGCTTACATGTCACTGGATCCCCTTCAGGAGCTTGTTTAAAGGAGCAACTGGGAGGTGGATGGACATGTCTAAAGTAATTCAGCTCCCTTAAGTCTAATATCCACAACGCCTCGCAGGATTCATGGACTTGACTTCCTGTCACTGAATCAAAGCTATGTCACTGACTCCATCACTATAGACAATAAACTTTGTTTTGATAACTGCCTTATGTTTTAAGTGGTGCAAAAGCTGCAAACCTAACTGGCTGTCATTACTGGACAAACACTAAGAATGCTTTCAGATACAAATCCTTTGTACGTAACAGTATGAAACACATTAAAAAGGACAAATGAGAAAAAATGTGTAAAAAAGCTATCAGTCATTTATGCTATGCTTCAACTTCAGAAACTCTGGCCTCTTTTTCAGTCTGAGCCAGCTGGCTGCTGCTGTTACTCGTCTCTTGCATTACATCCCATATCCAAACTGCTCTCAAGAATTCCAGCAATTGTTGACAAGTGTAAAAGTATAAAAATGCGCCCAGCTTTCTCACCCACTGCTACTTTGACAATGAAGATCTTTGATGTCAAACTTTTTTTCTAAAGGACCTCAATTTATAAAAGTAGCTGATGCAAGGGGATTTTTGTCATTTTCACACAAACTCCCCTGTAGATTGTGAGGTTCAGTTGCTTTTACAACATTGTCTACAGTTTATTCTTGTTTTTTTCTCTTGCTCTCTCATTCTCTCGTTTCCTCTTCCATTGTTCATCATCAAGTCGCTTAGCCGTGGCCTCTGCCGAGGTGTCCACTGGTAGCTGTTTGTGCAATACGCAGTAAAGTAATATGCAGTTGTTGCAAAATGTTGCTTTGGATAGTTTTTCTCAAAAGTCATGACAGGAGACTGTGAGAGCTAGATCACGCTTCCTAAAAATGATTAAATGTTCATTCAAAGAAAATTGAAACTTATGTTTTAACAAGAAAAAACTCTGTCATGTCACTTTAAACACTGGATGACAACATCCCATGCTTCCATTTTCATCCTGTTTCTTTTGTTCATGAATACTCTCTGCATTGTTTCCATACATGTCAGTAATCCATCACAAAGCAATGATATTGTTGATGTTTACGTTACTGCACCATCTAGTCATAACATGCTAAACACTGCTCTTTTCTCAGACATAAAACACTTTAAAGCAGTAGTTCTCAACTGGTCCGCTATTGGGACATGCCATCACACCTCAATGACAGGCTGTGAGCCAAATCAAGGAGCATTTTAAACTTCTTAAATTTATTTGATGAAAAGATGGAGCAGTTTAAACCTCAGACTATACAGAAGTTACTGCTTTCAAGGAATAATATACTGTAAATTGTACTTGTGGAGCTACCAGATAGAGGGTCATGACCACAATTATTGGTTAGTCTGTTTAGAAAGAGCATTAAATGCTATTCTATTTGGAATCAAACCCGATGTTCTTCTGCTCTATTCATTGTCATTTTGTCAAAGAAACAATGGTGTAAATACATCATTTTCTGTTTTCTCTCCAAATTTAGATTTCTCAGTGATGTTCTTCTGCAGTCACCATTGGTTGGTATATACTGACTGCATGTGTAACACAATGAAGACACAAATTTGGCTTTGTTTGGTTGTAACTGCAATCGCTGACAATGTGACAAGTGTTGCAGAGGAATATTTCACAAATAAACACTTCAGTTACATTGGCTATAAAACTAAATAGCTTTGATTAAATTAAGGACCTGTTAGTTTCACAATTCTTGCTGTTGGTAAATGGGTTTTCACAGATCTAGATATTACATCCCATCGGGACATAATTTTATTTTTTAAACTTTTTTTAGTCTTCCTGTTGCTGTGATTCAGTATGTGTGTCTGCTCTTGAATAGGTTCTAGCTCTGTTTCTTTCTCATCATTCTTTATCATTCCATCATGGTTGAGGAGGCAGGTGGAGTGCAGCAGTTTGACGCTGCATGTGTGTTTAATGGAGCATAATAAACATCCTCACTATTTGTCATACTGTCCACTGTATCCAAGGGCAGAATTTCCTTTCTCTAACAAAGAGCCATCCAACCATTTGATCCAAATGAGAATCACGCATGCAGGTTGCCGAATCTTCCTCTGGCACAGATGGAACAATGCCATCATATGATGAGGATGTCTGGAGGGCTTTGTTTTTATGCAGCTCTGAGTGTGTACGTGCTCTTGTTTTAATGTCTTGAGTTTCCTGATCATAAATACATCTGTGATTTAAAGGTTACAGGTCATAAATTGATGAGCATCCTCCTTACATGCCATCATGTGTCCTGTTTCTACTTCAGGTGTGGTGTTTCACTACCGAGCCCCTCATGACCGCTACGCCTTGTCCTTCGCTGATGCCAAGAGGGTGTGCGTAGAGAATTCAGCAGTCATTGCAACACCAGGTCAGCTACAGGCAACCTTTGCTGATGGCTATGACAACTGTGACGCTGGCTGGCTGTCTGACCAGACAGTACGGTAAGTAATAGCCAGTACTTACTATCACTGTGGTTATTAATCTTACACAACACAGTGGGCTTCATTCGTGAAATATTTGCACATAAATTACATCGTTTCTAAAAATCTACTCCAGATTCACAAACCCTGTGTAAAACTCGGATTTAAGAAAGTGTGGAATTTCATGAATGTCAGTTGATCACAAATTCACAGTGGGCTCTTGTTTCTCACTAATTAGCATAAATCTCCACAGAGGAACCACCATATAAGGAGCTGTAAAGGTGATGACAAGCAATAGTCCTTATTCACACATGCTCTATGCTTAGTCACTGGCAGATATTGGTTGTATCTATGAAAAAAATCAGAATTATTAACAAGCCGGTAGAGCTCACACTGTAAGCAGTTTATGCACAAACTCGTTCAACTCCCATTTCATGAATGATCTTTAAAATCATCCTCATTGTCAAGTGTGATATGTCACCATTGTAACAAGGAAAGAATACGATGAAAACAGTTAAAAGAATACTGTACATGATACTGTAAACATATACAATAAATGCAACAGTGGTCTTTAGAGAAAGTCTATGTCATGGAGGTCCCGTATCATCTGGTTAAAACTTACAAACCCCATTACCAGAAAAGTTGGTAATTTTTCCATAATAGAACAAAGTCTTCAATAAGTAATATTCTTCTAGAAAGATCTACATTCAGTAGATTAGTTTGGGACAGGTGAGGGTTTCAGGATTTGGACTAAACTGATAATCCAGCAAAGATATTAGTATTTTAAACCATTTAAAAGAAACAAAAATAAGAGCAGGAGACCATGGTCCAGGTCAGTGTAATCTGCTGGTGGTCAAAGACATATTCAGGGCCAGACGAACCATACCAAAATATTTTAAGGCAGGGGAGTTTTTTATTGTGACATCATCTTGTTAGGCTTTAACACGGAAAAGCTGATGAACATAAATTATGAGGTATGGCTATTATTCCTTTTATCCCCTCAGAGTTTTAATGAATATAAAATAGTTCCCCATATTTAGACCTAATTTTATGTTTGCCAACTGAAATTTCATTAAATTTCATATGCACCCTTGGAGCTGTGTGCCAAGTGGCCACCTTCATTATTTCTTTTTTCTTCTTTCGTCCTGCACTTCTGTTGTTTTCGCTTGGGAGCTATCACACTGGTCCAGATCCAAGAGGCTCTGACAGCACATCACCCAAGAGGAAAATGTCCAATTAATTCAAGGAGAAAAATACAGACATCAGCCAATGTTTCATCAGCCACCAAGCAGAGAGAAGGCAGAAGCATCTAGGGACACGACAGGCCTTAGTTCTCTTGTTATATTCTGGGCAAAGTAGCTTATTATGTAAGAGGAAAACTGTAGGTTTATGGCTTTGTGCAGGTGTGTGTGCCTCTTGCATGTATATTTGATTGTGTGGATTTCTTTTTCAAGTCTCTGTATACCTAGAATAATCTTTTAATCTCCTTGGTTGTGCCCTGGTGCTGCTGGAATCAATGCTCTTGTGGAATAATTGCTCAGGTGGAGCCAAAATATAGATTGAAGTTTTCTCACCCCCACAGCTGTGCTACAGTAGTCACTGAAGTAACCCCTGATTCTTTTAACCCCTCCTTGACTTCCTGCTTTCACGTGTCTCTCTTTTTCTCTCTCTCTCTTTCTGTCTCCCTAGAAACTTGAGCATTACTGTTGCCCTTATAGTACAAGAGCATTAAACACATTTCTTTTCACAGTTTAGGGAATTGTGACTCAAAAAATTTACTTTGGGGGTCAGTAATTTAAAAATAAAAGATAATATGCCAACTGAAGTGGTGTCTAATTATGGTCCAGAGCTTTTTTAGTCAAATAAATGTTTTTGCAATCTCATTTTGCAGTTTCTTTCCATTTCAAAGGGAAGGAAGTATCTATGTATATATTCTTTGTATTCAGGGCAGGTGATGATAAAAGTGTAGCTCAGTTGTCAACTTATTTTATATGTTTGTGAACACAGACTTCCCCCAGGGGGCCAAGTCTGTCTGTGGCTGCTTTTTTTCTGTATAAGGGATATAAATCTTGGTGTTTCTTCTTCTCTTCCTCTATGTCTTTGTCTCTCCATCTGGTTTTCGTCTCCAGGTATCCCATCCAATCACCTCGGCCTGGTTGCTATGGCGATCGTGAGGACTCACCTGGGGTTCGTAACTACGGCAATAGGTTCCCTGATGAGCTGTTTGACGTCTACTGCTTTTCTAAAAAGCTTCAAGGTAGGAGTTAGGAACTTAAGCCATTATTTCAGGTTATTCAGTATTTATTGCACTATTACCACTGAGAGGAATAGGACACTTTATGAATCCCGCAAACATGAACCAAGTGAGTTAATAGCTTACTTTGCTGTTTGCTCTACCAAAAGCTGAAATGGCTTTCTAAACCGTGAACTCCTTATTCAGCCATTCTCAACTCACTGGGTCTGCTATAAGTCTATAATAAAATAAACAGGAATTTTAAGAGAGAGAGAAAGAGAGAGAGAGACAGAGAGACAGAGAGAGAGAGAGATTTTGGACAACTATGACTGTTCTGGCATTCATTATGTGGTTTATTGTATATCATCAGCTGCAGTTGTTTGTATGTCCACCTCATATATTTCCTTTGTAACCAGAAACAGATTTACTCCAGTTAAAGTTATATTTTCTACATGGATCAGGTCCTCTTCTTCCTCGAGTCTTTGTCCCTGGACAATGTCTGTAAAATCAGATGCAACAGGAATAAATTGAGTTCATACGTTCTACCATTTTGCAAATAATTATGGTGTCATTAAAGGCCAAACTTTTCATGAATCTAACGGATTTCTCTTCCTTATAATGTTCAAATACACTGCATTCATTGAAAGATCAGTTCTGGTAGTCTCTGGTAGTCATTACTGGTAGTCTACCAGTAATGTAAGAATCATGGACTTTTTTTCTTTATTTGCATTTTCTAATTCGTCCTAATTTTTTCTGATTTGGAGTTATGGAGAATCCCTACTTATTGGACAATGATACAAATTATTGAAGAAAGCAGATCTCAAGACAATGCCAAAGATTAACACCTCACATATTCTACATTAAAATAAAATTTCATTCCATGTAAGGTGTTCCAGTGACATTAGGTGTTTATTATACTTTATTAACCTCACATGTACTCCGAGGAACAATTTTAATATCAGCCGGCTGGTAACACCTCAGTCTGACCCACTCCAGGAGTTTATCTGGGTCACCTATTACGAGGTGTTATGACCACAGCTGTCATTAAGCCTAATAGAAATGAGAGGTTCCAGTGCTGTTAATAAAGTATTAACACCTTGCATATCACTGAGATATGCACAGTGAGATGACTTTATATCCAGCTGTGAAATTAATGACCTGTCTGTAATCATCACCACATAGTTGCTCTTTTTCAGTTTGCAGTTGTTGGCACATGAGTAGCTGGTGTTTCCTTTTTCTTTTTTAAATACATGTAGAAGTTCAGTCAGTAAATTCTGTCAATCAACACATAACTTGGTAACAAAATAGAGCTTTTAAAATAACATTAACCACAGCCACCCCCAACCAGGGGTGAGAGAGTGGTCATCTTCCAATCAGATAAGAGGAAGATCAATCCCCAGCCATTCACTTGGGCAAGACAACAAACCCACACGTTGCCTCCAGACACTTTCATTTGTGTGTGATTGTCAAAAAAACGTGTTACATAATGTATAAAGAATGTATAAATGCTACATGAGGGTTTGTGAGAATGTGAAAATGAGAAGCACATTATAAAACACTTTGCTGAACCTAATAAGGTTAACAGGCTCTATACAAGAGTCATTTACAGACTTTTGCTTTGGTTTGCACAAAATTAAATGAACCATTTTCTGTGCTTTTAAAATTTAATCTCGGATCCATATGGTATAGTTTTTTTTTCACCAGCAGTCCAGGAAATGTTTTTTATCGTCATTATTATTAACCGTTTTACCCTTATCATCTTCATTCGATAAAAAAAGAAGCCCTTCCATGAGTCTGCTGAATGCTCACACCAAACTTGTCTCGTTCAGCATGTCTCCAGGTCATCTCACTCATTGCTCTCATTTTATTCTGCTATGCCATCACAGTGGTCTTTATGTCTGTTTCTGTTCCGCCTAGCAAAGCAGTTTTATAGATCCACTTCTGCTTTTACGCTGTGTACTTGACTTTCTCTTCAACTCCTTTTTGAAAATCTTATGAAAACAAAGAAAAATCTTTCATAAACAGACATCAGCAGCCAGAATTCATGTCCACATCCAACATCTTTCATGGAGTTTGAAAGTGCTTCAAGAGAAGAAAATTACAGATTACCATTCAGTCAGTAGGGGTAAAAATTATAACTCGTATATGTAGAGTTATGTGAAAAAGGAACTACAACCTTACTGTTTAACTTTCATTCATCATTCATCCTTCATCTGGTTCTTTCTGGGTTCCAAAATTAATTAAATTCAGCCTCAGATTAACATCAACACAGAACATTAGTTTTTTTGTTCTTGTTGTTTGTTTAGTTTAGTTTTTGTTTTTTATATGGCCTTATTAAGCCTCTAAGAGTGATGGCCAACAGTGCCCTCTTTGACATAATGCCTTATCATTTTCCTCTTTGGTATTATATCAACACACACCCAAATGTTCAAAACAAGAAAACTGCACAAAATGTTGCTGTGATAGAAGTAATCGCTCTTGCTAATTATCAGTTAATGAATTACATTTCATTAATTCATCGGGTGGCATTACAGTTCTGACTGATATTTACTGAACAGTACACAGTTTTTAACACAGTTTCTCCACTTTTAGTTCATTTTTCCTTTTTTTTAATAAACAAGCATGGAAGTAGAACTTTACACATGAGTGTAAATCTCTATTGAATCAAACAAACTAAGCAGCCAGTTTACTTAAAAGTCTAGTTTTACCACCCAACTGGAACTTATGTTCTTCAGCTGCAGACTAAGGTACATCTTCTCTGTCACACACTCCATTTCTCCTCTCTCTTCTCCTACCCCTTCCAGGTGAAGTGTTTCACTCCACAGTACCAGAGAAGCTGAGTCTTGCCACTGCCTCCATCCACTGTCATTCGCTGGGAGCCCAGCTGGCCACGGTTGGGCAGCTCTACCTGGCCTGGCAGGCTGGCCTTGACCAATGTGATCCTGGTTGGCTGGCAGATGGCAGCGTACGCTATCCCATCAATGTTCCCCGGAAGAACTGCGGTGGAGATGAGCCCGGCGTGCGCACTGTCTACAACAACCCTAATCGTACCGGCTTCCCCGACACCTCCGCCCTCTTTGACTCCTATTGCTTTCGAGGTACTGAAAGCTCTTTTGTGATTAAGTCAATGCACTATCATTGTGGTAATTGCCATGGCAACCACTGGAGGGTCTAGGGACTTGCTTTCTATTCTAATTTTTAATTAACGCTACATGCTTGTGTCACACATGAAGGAATTGTGAAGAGATTGAGCAGTATTTGTGTTCCTCATGGTGAAAACATGCATGTTGTGTACTAAGCCCTTAAAGATAAAGAATGGAAAGCCAGATAAACTGAAGAAGAAGCATGAATGAAATAAGTGCAGCTGTGGTTTGCAGGGATCCCATGTTTGGCCTTAAGACTGAAATAAGTTACTTTTATCTTCACATTGAACTGATATCCATTCTGTTCACTGACATTGTGTGATTGATCATTTTAGAGTATATTTTTGTCTTCTTGGCTATTACTGATTGCAGCAAACTGCAGAATAATATTTGAAAATGATGTTTAATCAGGTAAAGCAAAATAAAAATGTTAAATTTTTGCTTTCATTTATCAGAGCTTAAGTGAAATGTTTTAACAATTCATTTTTAATTAAACAAGAACAGAGATAAAGCAGAGCCCCATCCAATCTGTCAAAGCAAGCAGTTGATAGATGAACCTCTATTCACATTTGCATTATTATTTAATACACATTATTGATGTCATGTTGCTCAAAATATTAATAACAATGGTTGACTTGTTTAATATGACTTGTTTAATAAAACAGATTTGGAGCAACCTCATGACTGCTTGAGCACAGAGTATGTGGTTTGTTGTACAAAAACAACCAAAACTCAAAAGAAACTTGTAATTTCATGACAAAGTCTCCAAAATTATTCCAGTCTTGTGTCCAGTAACGGGTGTAAAGGGCTGTTGCGCTGCAGATGGAAACAGGATACTTGAAATGTGGTTCTTGTGTGTTGCAGCCCACCATCCAGCTGGAATCCAGGCTGCAGAAGCACAGCCATCGTATCCGACAGCTGGACCAATAGAGGCTTTCACTTCAGTCACTGAGGCCAAGAGTAATCCCCCCCTTCCCAAGACTTCCATCTGGACTGGTCTCGTTAATCTAAACAAAGCAGAACTCAGCAACTCTTCTGAGATCTCTGAAGAGCACATAGTCATTGACTTAAGGCCTGAAGATGCTTGGGATGAAAGTCAAGGTGGATCCAAAGCCAGCCAACCCAGGCAAGATGAGTCTGACAGCCTGAAGAGCAATAACACCCTGCCTGATCTTGAAAACCTGGAGAACCATGGAGGTTCTGCCCATGAGGAAGAGGAGAGCAGCAACTTTGGATCAGACACCTCCACATTGTCTTTCATAGCTTCTTCCACCCATCATCCTCAGACAAGTAATAGTATTTTTACTGAATTTGTTAACACTCTACTGAGGCCCTTCAAATACTGGACAAGGAGCAAAGACGCTAACGAGACAGAGAAGGGAGCTGCAGCTTCTGAGGAAAAGGCAGGAAAAAACCAGACACACGGTGAAGCAACCAGCAGAAACCTCAGTATTCCAAAACCCAGTGGAAATAAGGGCAGCATGGACAATGCCATCATGGAGTATAGAAGCGGCGTATTTTCCTTGAGGGGTCCCACAAGCACACCACCAAGTTCAGAAGAGGGTCTTTCTGAGCAGGAAAAAGAGCTGATGCCCTTGATTAAACTTGTGCCTGCCATACAAAATAAAGAGCAAAGTTACACCACCACTCATCCTAGGGAAGGGCCTGCCAGCACGCTCACTGAGATCCCCCAATCCACAGCTACAGGTAGGAGTCTAGCTTTCTTTTTGTTTTGAGTCTTTGTTTGATTAGAATTCAACCTTCATTAGAAAGCAGCTGGAATCCAGTATTCTTTTTGTTTTACGTCCATGAGAATTGAAGCAGCAATGAAACTAAACAGAGTACCGGAGAGGTGCATATAAGTGTTGTTGGTAAATACCGGCTCTATTTATGTCATGCTTTCTAAACCATCTCTGCCTCTGCGTTCCTTTCTCTCCTATTTCCCTCGAGTATGCTGTAATAAATTCCCCTGCAGGGCAATTTGAAGCATCGCTCAAAATTTAATTAAACAGTAATTACAAACAAACAAAAGTGCCTATCACGTACTGTATAGAAATGCAAACTGTTGCAGAGAAGACAGCTCTGGCTTCATTGTCGTATTGACAGAGCTTTGTTTACAGTACAGACTGTCAAAGAGAGTAACAGCTTGAAATCCTTTTAATCTGTTTTGATTTTTCTAAAACTTTGCTCAGATTTTTTTTTTTCCGATGAAAACAAAACACACCTGCTCCCCAAATGCAAGTTCTTCTTCCGAGTCAAATTTGTATCACATTTGAAAGATTAACTGTGGAGAGGAAAAACAAAAGACGTTACCAAACGTGGGCAGAAGTTGAAGAGTCTGTCCTCACACGAACCGAGACATTTGTGTTTGTGTATTTACTCCACATTGGGAAACAGAAGAATCTCAAGGCCAACTGCAAGAATCCCGAGGATAGAAAAAGTCAGCAAGTCATCAGTTTCATCTCTGACATCTTAAAAGCACCTTTAAAAAACAAATCCAAAATAAATTCCTCAAGCTTCAAATATAATAGTAGGTTACAGACTGAGGAATGACATTTAAATTCTTGCCCAATAATTACTCTAGTAAGTTGTAGACAGTAATGTAATTTCTTTTGTAAAAAAAAAAAAAAAAAAGGAAAAGAACAAAAGCTGAAAGGAAAGTCTTCTTTGCGTCCTATGGAAAAAGCTTTTCTTTTAATAGCAGTTACTAACACACACACGCATATATCCCTGACAACAGCTGAAAGAGGAAGGTACAAATTAAGACAAACACTCTCACAGAGACAGCTAGAAGAATGATTCAATAAAACTCTTAGGCTTTTCACACCTAGCAACTGCTGCCTTTATTAATATAAATACTCAATGCTGCGCTACCTGAAATCCCATGGCAACCTGATCTCAAGGTATTATTGAAAATCCACGCTTTAGTCTCCATGCATTATTTACAGCCTTATCCAATTAGTGTGGAGGTTAGGCTTCTCTAATGTTCACTCCAATCTTCATCTATGTCTCCGTCAATTTTGGTCCTGCTCTCTAAAGGCAGACGGTAATGATCACAACCGAGGGTGAGGAACAAGCGAGGGGCATGACTAGAGTGA
This sequence comes from Zenarchopterus dispar, assembly GCA_028564865.1. NCBI lineage: Eukaryota > Metazoa > Chordata > Actinopteri > Beloniformes > Zenarchopteridae > Zenarchopterus > Zenarchopterus dispar. Next base: position 20,947 of record JAOWBL010035796.1, read on the forward strand.
GGATGATGGAAGAAAGGGAAAGATGGAGAAAGGAGGGTGAGGTGAAATCATTTCTTTATTTGCTGCTGTGATGGAAAGCTGCCCAACTGATGTGTCATCTTAAGGGAGCATCAGTGGGCTGAATTAATTGTGTTATTACACACAGCAGGATATCCCTTAGATCTCAGCAGTCTTTTGCGACTGATGGTGCCACGCTGCCTCTTTGATTGAGGGAGATGCAAAGCTTTGCTCTGCAGACAGTACATCCCAGTATGATTTAGAATTTAAACATTCATTCATGTTAGTTTGAAAATTTGAGAAAATGCAGGGCAATCATTTGAGATATGTCCTCTGCAGATCTAAATATTTTGAAAAGTCAATTAATTGATGATCATTTTCTCATGTTGCTGGCTCCACTAAATAAAGATTTATATAAGCTCCAGATGCAATTCCTGACTGCCTGTCAAAGAAAAAAAAAACGTCTGCTTCACACCCGTCTTGGAAACCCTTGAGAATGAATTGATGTGATTGAAGACAGTACTACCTGTAATGTAGATGCTCCTGACATGATTCACATGCCCAAGCAATAACTTCTCCTTTTTTATTAGTTGTCATGGCTGTAGTGGGGATGAGGTGGCATTGTTATGATCTGTCAGCCGCTGCCTCGCTTCTTCTTATTGTCAGCCTTCACTCTCGCAATTTCATATCATTTCTGCCTGATCCGAGGGATTCTCTCATCCTGTTTACTCCGGTAAAGTGGAGTCAACCCAGCAGGACCAGTCACTATAGAAGGATGCAATTAATGTCTGAACTGAGTGTCTCATATGTTTGTTTTCTCACATATCTGCTTAAAGTTGTGGCTTTTTTTTGTCAACTTAAACTATACTCTGAAAAGTGCTATGAAAACTTCCAAACCTATGGCTAATTGTCTCATTTCCTTTATTACATGGGTCATTGCATAGATGACCAAACCAGATTAATGTCTTTAATTACTCTCACTTCCATCAGTGTGTACAGTAAAAGTATGTAATTAGCTATTTAGGTTATTAATAGGACAATTAAAGCAGGCTACGGGGCTCTTATGGAAATGAACCTCAGACTCATAAACCTCGCTTAGGCATAAAGTAGGGGAGAACCTTCTGAATAATTTAAACACAGTTTAATGTTTTATTCATGGACATCTTTGTGTATGTTCTCCCTCGTGGGGTAATTTGTTGTGCTGTATTGCTGTTCGCTTCGGACATGTTAACCAAAGTAAAGACAACCAAACTGAGCTGAGTGATGAGTGCTAGCCGGGCCACTCGGCTATAGAGTCCTCCCTAAAAAAAAAGAAAAAAAAAATCCTTCTCACATCACCCACGAGTCACACACGCAGACAGAATGAATTATTGATAGTGTTGACAGAGTCTGGTTTCAAGTCGTAAGCTGATGAGGTACAGCGGGCCTCTTCATCTAAATCAACCGAATGAGAGGGAACTTGCTGTATAGTCGATTATTCGCCGATCTTGTTGTAAATGCCCCTGTGATTTTCCATACGGCCTTGATCACCACAGGTAGCTGTGGTCCAGCAGGAGGGTGTTTTGAGTAAAATAATCCACAAGGACAGAAAAAAGAGGTGTGAAATTCCATTTCAATGCATCCTCACATTGTTTTTCTGCGTGTGTGTATGCTTCTACTCATGCCTCCACATGGTAGCCTCCACATTTTTGTCCACTAACATAAACCCTGATCACTGTTTTTTCAGAGGAAATGACACATAATGCTATCTCTCAGTTCACTGAGACACACTTTTTCAACAGCTTTAAAAAGCACCTAGAAATCAAATTGACCCAGTGTCGAAGGTAAAGTCTTTACACCGTATTTCTATGTTTCTGTAATCCCTAAATTCATTTCATTTCAGTTCAGTAATACTTTATTAATCCCTGAAGGAAAATGATACAGTAGCAGTCAGTTGGTATCATAAAGTCACTACAAAGTAATTATAGAAGGCTATAGCTGTTGGCAGGAATAGATGTTAAAATGGAATAAATGTTGTGATGGAACCATTGAACAAAAATGTCAGTTTAGCAGGAAGATAAGCCAAGAATAAAATGTGCTTTTGGTCAGACTGCACCATCTGTGCCTCTGAGGAGTCCAAAACCAGCTGGCGTCTGTGTTTTTTTTTTAGGGCTTTTCTTTTAATTTCTTTAAAACATAAAAAAATATTCTTGTGCCCATCAAAAATTATGTGTCTTGGGTTTGGCTGCTTGTGCATTAATAATATGAAATTATGAAAGCAATTTAGCTTTGAGAGTGTAAAGCTCTGGTGCAGTTTGTCTGTGGTGTCAAACCTGAAGGAGTCTCATTTGACCAAACTACTGGCAGATTCTATATGTTTGAGCTCAAAAGGCTTCCATAGACACCTGGGCGGTGTATTGTGGTTTCTGGTGGGGCACATAAACAATCAAGGGAAATAAACTAGGTCCAGTTTCTTCATGTGATAATATAACATTACCATTATCGCTTATCTTTCAAGTTGTCGGCATCTTATTAGTTCAGCAGAAGCACGTCTCAGTCATCTGACTGATCATAATCCATTTTGTTTTATTCAAAATTATTTGAGTGACTATGAGCATAAAAAATCTTAGAAATGCTGGAAAATGACACAAATGACCCAATACAATGTAAACTGGAGGGCCCCGAGAGCCATGGTGCGCCGAGGGCCACAGTGCGCTCCAACGTATGTAAAAAAATCAGCCTTAAACACATGAGCATGTAATAAAAAAACTCCACAGCCAGCTCAACCCAAATGCCTTCTGTCTTTAACTTCTGCTGACTCATCTCACCAAGTTAAGCGGATGCTGTTATCCTAGAAATAGCATAGAAGGTAAAGATAAATTAACATTTTGAAATCCTAAAAGAAAATTAAATGTTTAGGACTATGCATCCTTGATTTTTGATAGTTTTTATGTAATCAAGGTTTCAGTTTTTAATTGCTGCTTATAAAACCATAAAATTAAATCCATGTGTTGCCAATGATGGAACTGTATTAATTCGTCTGCTGTGTCTCTTTATTCTCCATAGAAAGCTCAACATCAGATCTTGGTGAATCTGTCAACATATCCAACCCTCAGAGTACTAGACAAAGTGTTGACATTGCCACCACTCCCACTCCACAGTTTCAGTGGGCAATGAAGTCTATGCTTGGCCCCAAACTGGGGCATCCAGGAAATGATGCCTACGGGGGCAAACACTCATCTTGGGAGCCAATGGAAGCAAAAGCTGGGCCTCTGGAGGTGATGGTCCTGCCTACCTCTCTTCAACAGGACAACCTGGAAAACTATTCTGGAGAGGGAAAGGATCCAGATAGAGATGGTGCTGACAGAGAGAGAGCTACATCAGGAGAGGAGAAGGATGTGGATGGGAGTGGAGAAGGGAACAGCTTTCCTGGTGGATTTGAACTTGCGGACAAAAACATGAATAGCACTGGTGCCAATCTAAGCTCTACAACTGTATCTTCACCAAACCCAACTGATTTTGTGACTATAGGTGAGCACACAACCCTGTCCCAGTGGCAACTTGTTCAACAACCCACCACCCCACCTCAAGGCTCTCTGGACCCAGAGACTGCACAGGAGGCCAGGGGAGAGACCTTCTATGCCCATGAGCCTGCTAACAATCTCTCCTCCCCTGACACACACAAAGAGGATGGTAGATCAAACTTCGGCTTCAACCCAGATTTAAGTAAGCACAGCAAAGGTGAGAACAGAAAAGAAGTGATGACTACCACAACTGAAGCATTGCTGGAGGTGCTGACAACTTCTCAGGTGACCACAGTGGAGCTTTTGGATGCCGATGGACATCGGATGGATCCTGCTATCACAGAAACCAACACACTTGGTTCTACAGAAAAGGAGCCATCATTTTCAATTTCATGGATTCAGAAAGAGAAGGAAAAGCCTGTAAGTGTAACCCACCCGCAAAGCTACTTCTCTGTGACTATTTCACCCACTGGAGGATCTCGTAGTGGGGTCGAACATTTAACTCCCACTGCATCAGACTCTGAGGCTGGCACCACAGAAACAAAATCTACAGTGTCTGAGTCATTTGCTGTGGGAACTAATTCGACACTTTTGAACAATTCAAAGTTGGAGGAGCACAAACCCCCAGATGCAACGGAGAACAAAGACACGAACAACCCACTTGACATCCTTGAACCCAACTGGGCGTTTGGCCTTTTCCCATCAGGTAAGTTCCCAGTGAATAAGAACAGCATGATCATTATTATATTCAGGATTATGAGTCGTAATCTAATCAGCAGGGATTTGTTTAATTATGTATGTAGCAAAGTGAGAGCAGAAAAGGTAAATGCAGGATATTAACGCTGCCACATACACTCCATCTGAATTCGTGATTTCGGCTAACTGCCTTAAATTTAAAACATATATTTCCTATTTCCTTTCTGTCTGTCGCCTGTTGTTTCAGTCGACATCTCTTTCCTGCCTTCTGCTCCGTCAAACGTCATGCATTCTTAATCCAGCCTTGTTCCCCCCCACCCCCGCCCCAACCCACCCCCCACCTTATCCGCTCTTGTTTCCTCCCCCTCACTCCGATGCTGTTACAGAGAAAGCTTCAGACAGCAAGGCAGTGCAGTCAGGCGAGACCAACGAGGTCTTAGGCAAGTAATTAGTGGGTCAGTGTGAATGCAGTTAGGTGAACTGGGGAGAGACAGAGAGCCTAGTCCCCAACAAATCAATGTAGACGCAAACTACAAGACGGGACTCGTAATTGACTGTGGTCTCTTCCCCTTTCTCATTTTCCAGTTTGTTCATGTTCACTCTGCCCTCTCTTTGGTGTTGGGCTCAACTTTTTTCGTCCGTGCTCTATACACACATTTGTGATGAAAATGTCTGTTTTTTTGTCTCAGCAAGCTTGCATTGATTTCTTTTAGTAGTTAATGGACCTGCTACTATGGCAAAGCAACACGAAGCAAATCAACAAACGCTGTATTTTTAAGCCACTTGATTTTTCTTTGTCCAAATTTGCACACATTTCAGCAGAAATGTTTTGTCTTAGTACTTTCTGCAGCAGTCCAGAAATACTGCAGTATTGCAGCAGTAACACTGAGGCCAAACTCTGATATTACAATGCTTAGTTTTTACATTTAATGTAAAGGCAATGATGATACGATAGCATGCTTAGAGTGCATCTACCGGGCACTAACATTGCTGTTTAGAAAAATTACTTGAGATTGTTATATACATATTTTTGAATGGCTGTTTTCCTTAAATTGCTTGATCTTCCACAGGGAAGATTGACAGTTATGTTGGTGGAATTAACACATAATTTAAATTCATTTTTACCCCCAATGACCAGAGTAGTTTTTGTTGTTTTCTTCCCAGAGCAACTCTTTTGGTCTAGGAATCTTTTCTAGTACATGATGTATGCTTAAGCAGGGAACTTGCTTGAATTCATTTAATAACATTAAGGGAAAGATACTCTGGTTAGATTGCGATTTCAGCAGAAGGTACTAGAGCAACCAGTAACAAAGGCTCAGAACTATTTCTTCTTGTTTGCAGGCGATCGAGTACTTCATTTATCTTATATTACGTTTTTTTTACAGATTTGAATGTGACCCATTATGCAGTCATTTAATTCAGTGAATGTGTAAATTCTTCAAATTGATTAATTCACAGCATGAATCAGAATAACTGATTTATGCAAGCAGGCAGCTCAAGGTCACTGTCATTGTTGAGATAAAACAGTCACAGTAGGATTCTGCTGCGGGTTGCATAAGAAAATTAAAAGAAAAAAAACTTATGACAAGAGGACATTTGTCTTTCTCAGGTTGATATTTGAGTGGACAGACTGGCCATGTTCTTGCTGAGTGATAGAAGCATGCCACCCCTTCCTCCGTGTGACCTTTTTTTTAATTTAAATTTTTTAATTCAAAGGAAATAGCAGCAATGGTTTTCTGCCCATTACCACATGCACATAGAGACAAATACAGAGAGGAGAGAAAGGGCGGGAGGATGGGCAGCCCTGGGGACGAGAATAGGAAATAGTTGATAGAGTGGGGGAGAGGGATGAGTCTGTCCTGAAAAATGCTCTTGGTTAGAGTACATAAAGCTTTATAATCAATGATACAACCAACAGTCCTCCTCATTCTTTTTTTTGTGTGTGTTTTCATTCATCGTCTGTTATCCAAGTTGCCTTATCTTTGTTCTACACCATATGTTGTTGTGATAAGGTGCTGGTGTGAACATCCACCTTTTCTAATTCCCCATCATGCTAGACTCCAGCTACTGTAAACAAGACAGTGGTGGATGTGCACACACACACACACACACATACACACACACACAATAATAAAACTCAAGATATGTGAAGAAGCACTAGTGCTCTCATACACATTCACACACACACACACACACACACTGTGGCACAGTAAACACATTGTATTTTTTTTTTACTACTCACACACTATCTTCATTTTCACATTTTCTAATCCCAAAGCCCAATTTTGGAAGTTTGGAACAGTTTGTAAAAGTTACAAAATTGATTTACGCTCCAACGCATACCAAGTAGCAATGGAAATTTAAGAATGGTTTCAGAGCCCTGGCATCCAGCCCTCTGTGGTGATGAAACAGTACAGGGGCATATAGTGTTATTGGCTGTCTATCCAGCCTTTAAATTACCGATGCTGGTCTGATACTCTGCCAAACAGGGAACAGGATGTCTGAGTTATAGTCATGTTGACTAAAGCCTTGTCCCAGGCTCAAGATGGATCAGACCTGTGGCAACATCAATAACACGGTAGCCAGTCCACAATCAAATCAGAGTGTTAAATTTGGAAGAGAAGAGCTAGTGAGCTGAAGTGTGTGTCTGTGACAGGGACAGGTCGGGATGGCATATTATCAGTGTGGGTGTGGATGGATGTTCTGTTTGTCTCCTTGCTGCTGGGAGACCTTGGATAGGCTGTCTGGAGTAGCAAGAGGGCACTTTCTTCATGCTGCATATAGAGGTCTATTGATTTTCTAGCTTCTCCCTCCCTGTGACTCCCATCTTTATTCTTGCTCACCTTCTTTCTCTCTCCACACTGTTTCTGCTTTACATGTTTTCTTTCTCATCGCCCTCGTTCTCCAGCCCCCTGATTATATGTATTTTAACGCTCCTCTCCTCATTGTTATAACAGGACCTGGAATAATGTTTTGATAGCCTCCTGTACTCCGGTGTGCTATGACACAAGCCAGTCAATTGCTGGCTCACGGCATCTGTCCCCTGAATGATCCCCAGCCTCAGCAGTCATATCCCTTTAATCCCATTCATTGCCCAACCTGCCGTCCTCTAATTTGCTTCTCATCTGAAGTTTCTCATTTTCCTTCTTTTCTTTTAATGTAATTACTCCCTTTTTCCATATTAAACACCCTTGCTTAAGCTAATGTTGTGCTATTCATTGCTGCTTCTTAAATGAGTGGGATTTGATAAAGAACAGCCTTGAGGGACACTGGGTTCTCTCATGATGTAGGATGAAATGGTGTTACACACTCTTCTGTGCTTTTGTATCCTTTCTAAAGGAGCAGTTTCAGTGCTAAAAATGAGTAAGAATAGATTGCTGAGGAGGTAACGCTTTTGCATTCGTCACCGACTTTTCAGTGAAAATGCATACGTTTCCATTGAATTTATATTACATCCTTAATGTCAGACTTTCTAAATACATACATTCAAAATAAACATTTTTTTCTCAGCTGGCTGTGGCTGAGGTGTTACAGACAGATGTCTAATTACAAAGACAAAATGCTATGTGTTGACCCACCCCAAATGTTATCAGCCTATTAAATGAACATTATCATCTGTTATCACTTGCAAACAAATGGCTGGGTGGTACCTCCTCTCTTCTTTAGTTACCAAAAAACAAAAAGCAAACCACATGACACCGATAATAAGTCCAGTTTCACACCAGCTGAATGTCTCATGAGCGCCATATGCAGAGCAGCATGCTTTTTGTTTCTGCTTTCATGTTAATAGATGCATTAACATAACTCCAACACAGGCCTGCCACTGCCACAACATAAACCCTGCACAAGCTGCATCTCATCTTAGTTTGGGCAGGATGTCTTGTAATAATGCACTTTTCTCTGTAGTTTAAGGCTTTAGGCAACATGTCACAGGCATTGAAAATTATATTAGCTTGATTTTCTTTTAATTTCTCTAATAACATTTTATGTAATGAAACATTTGTGGCTCTACAACTTGTAAACCTATTGCGGTAATATCACAAACTCAGAGAGGGTCATTATCATATTTGCTGAATTTAAAAAAAGCTTTTTAATTCTCTTAACTGTTGAATGAAGGCTAAAAGTCATGTGACTACCATATGGTTACAACCAGTGAACTCTCCAGTCCTCAAGTCTTGTTAGAGTATAGTTACAGTGTAGTTATAAAAGCAATGTTTATTTTGGCTGAATACAGAAGCTAATACTCCCTGCCTGCAGGAAAAGCTGTATATTTGTAAGTAGGATATTATTATCACATATTTCCTGTCAAACCAGAATGTTAGTTGGATGTTCTTAGGGAGAATTAAATAAAGTCCATAAATGCAACTGCAGTGCGGGAAATATTTCCATAAACTCTGCCTTTTCCAGTGTTGACTTCATGTGTACACAGCTACTCATGCTACCAAGGGCCTTAAAGGTTGTTTAATGTTACATCAAGGAATGATATAAAAGGCAAATATTTACTATTTTGCAAAGGACTGTTTATTTAAAACAGTTTACATGCAGGGATTTTTGTGATGCAGCGCATGCACAGAAAAATTTGTGAAATAAAGTATTTGTTATTCGTGTTCACTGACATTTTGGGGAATGGATGAAAGTGTTGATTTATATATGTAAACCTCAATAGAACAGTCATGTTTGTAAAGCAAATGCACCATCAAAATTTTAATTTAACATTCTGCAGAGGGCCAAACAAAGCAAAAAAAAAAAAAAAAAAAAACTGTCTTCAACAGGCTTTTTTTATAGCACCATAAAAATGTTTTATTATCTTTGCTGCCACAACAAAACCTAGTGATCATTCAGCTTCTAGGAGCCTCATAATAGGCAGCTATATTTTATTTGCTCTCATTATGGCAGATGAATGACTAAATCTCTTGACAGTTCCTTGTAGCAGATCTGCAGCAAGATTGAAAAACAAGTTTGGTTGTTTTTAGGAATATTTTCTCATCTTGTAGCACTCTAATGATCACAGTAACATAACTTCAGTAACACAGTAACAGTGGAGGCTAAGCTTCAATTCAGTTTTCTTGACCACAGCATGGGCTTTCAACTCATCTTTTTGTTTCGATTTTACAAATATGTCTGCTCATGTGTATAAAGTGTTTCTGTCTCTGAAAGAAATCTGTTATTTTTGTCTTATCCAGCTTTGCTCTTTTGAAATGAAAGTTTATGATATTCTTCAGAAGGCGCGTTTCCATTACCCCTAGATTTGTGCAATACCCAAATATCAAAAAAGAAAACCTGTAATGAAAACAGCTCTAATTAAAAAAAACGTCCCAAATAGAGCAGAAACCTTTTTAAACCTTCAAGAGGTTTATCATAAAAGTGTAATGGGAGCAGATTTTTGCCATTTGGACATCTCTGGCAGCGCTGGATGTGATGTAACTGGTCAGTCTAAAGTCATCAAAATCTAGTTTGCCCAAGAATGGTGATTTATGAGAGAGAAGAGTTACACTACAGAGAAACACAGAGTTAAAATGAAACAAAGACTATCCCTCATCCCTCGCAGCATTACCTTTGTCACAAATTCAGTTGTTTTTCTATTTCTGTTTTTATTGTTATTTATTTATTTATTTTTGTGAAAATGTATAATGGAAATGGTTCGTGGTCCAGTGTCAGCCATATATAGGCACACATTTTTTTTGGTTTTTTTTTTGTTTGTTTGTTTTTTGTTTTTCTTTTCTTTTCTTTAGATAAGAGCATTTAGATCAAATGATTAAACGAGAATGACTAAACAAATAATAAATAAATAACTGGTTGGCTACACCGCACTGGAACTCATTACCAGCTTGTTGGATCATTCAGGCGTCTGCCTCTCCACCTATTTATAGTAGCAGAAAAAGTATGTGAACCCACTGGAATTAATTGCTTTTCTGCATTGATTTGACAAATAATATGATCTGCTCTTCATCTAAGTCACAATGATAGACCAACCCACCATACCTGAGCTCATTACACATAAGCAATTATAATTGTTCATGTCTTTATTGAACTAATTGAACATCCATAGTGCTGGTGGAAAAAGTAAGTAACTGGATGAATCTCCCATGGCAGGAGTGATTTCAGCCAAGAGCTTCCAGCAGTTCTGGATCAGACCTGCAAACATTCAGGAAGAAGCTCTAGAGTACACTGTTTCAGCTCTTATCTATGAAAGCCTCTCTTTTGGTCATTCCACAGCATCTCTCTAGGGTTAAAGTCTGTTCTCTGACTGGCCCCTCCAAAAGGTGGATTTTCTTCCTCTGAAGTTATTCTTTGGTAGGTTTAACTTTGATGCTTACACACATCACTCAGCTTCCGGCTACTGCTCCTGCTCCGTGGTGTTTTGCCATGGATACCATGCCTGTTCTCATGAATATATGGCAAGGTCATAAATGGAGATGTTTTCCAGTTCCAGTGATGTCATCAAGCCTTTTGCTACTACTTGTGGGTTCTTCGTTACTTCATTGAAGATCCTGCACTGTTTCTTTGGAGTCTGCTTGGCTGAGCTCCCACTTTAACTCTTTAATTGTCTGCTCAACCATATGGTTGAGGTGATTTTGAGTCACTATATCTCAATGAGAGGAGTAGGGCAGTTAAAGGGTTAAGGAGGAATTAGAACAATACTAACCTGCCTCTATTTATAGACATTTTAATGTTGTTGTGAACTGATGGATGCCTTAACACTTTGAGATTACTTTGTTCTCTTTCCACCCCAATGAAGATCACCAATAATATGTCTTCAAAAATGACCACTTACTTTTTTTTGCCAGCACTGTAAAATTTTAACACCATGTTTTCATTAAAGACATGAAAAATCACGTGTCTGTCTACATTCAAATTATGTACATTGTGTTTGTCTGTTATTGTGACATGCATGAATACCAGATCACATGTTATAGCTGAAAACCAGTTAACTCCAAGGGGATCACATATTTGTTCTTTTAACTCTAATTACTGTCG
>JAOWBL010035796.1:45478-69822 GCA_028564865.1 Zenarchopterus dispar
TGATTCAAGCCTTTAAGAATTCCCATGGCCATGTACATGGAGAATTTACACCAGAAGTCTGTCATTTCTGAGGTAGTTGACCTAAAGGAGCATTGATGGTGTAACGCCCAGACCCTCCATGTGTCAGTGTGTCTTTGTGCAATGGATTGAGTCCTATATTGCTCACAAACACAGTCCATGATGTGTGATTGTATAGACAAAGTACTACATACTTCTATGTGACCTGGACTATCTGGACAAGTTTTTTATGACTGTTTATGTGAATGGATGAATGAGAAACACATTGTAGAGCATTTTGTGGAACCAACATACATGTAAATGTAAACCATTTAGCATTTAGACAAGTGTAGTATAGTTCTATTTACTTTGCTGATAAAGAAGTAGTACACAGGCCACATAGTGTACATTTATCAGGCGTTAGTTCAATCTGACAATTTAATTAAATGAATGTAAAGCTTCAGCATCTGCAAATAAACTGAAAAGAAAATGTAAATGTTGCGATAAGGATCTTTTATATGTTAAAGCTATTTTCTGGCTCTTATAGCCCGCACTGGGACAGTTCTACCTTACTGATTTATAATCTACACTACAGATGATAAATCAGCTTTAATTTTATCCTGAAACAATATTTCTGCTTTATGTAAGTGAGTGGCATATGAAACATTATTTATCCACAGGGAGATCCCTCTCAAACAAAAACTGTGTTTTATATACTCAGGTATACGCCATGAGGATCATTTCAGTTTTGTGCCACTGAGCTGTCACCAGTGATGTGTTCATATAATATATGAATGTTACGTCAAATGGATGGATGTGTCACATCTAAAACAGCGTCTTTCTTTCACTCCCTTCTCTCTGTTTCCTCAAGCCCATTATCTGACCTTTTTAAACTAACCAACCTCTTACATTGACCAGATCATGTGTGTGTTTTTCCCCATCTCCATCAGCGCATCATTAACCTTTAAGCAATGTATGTTTTCAAAGCACGTATGGTGTTGGTTTTTGCTCTCTGCCTTTGAATTAAGAAATGAGCCTGTCTCTAATGGGTTTTCTCATTCGGCAAATCACTTTTATGTATTTTCAGTGGCAGCTTTTCCATCACCTCTCCTGCCCAGTGTATCAATAGAAGCCTCTCCGCAGCAGTGGGAGTCTATCACCCTGTTTCACAGGAAATTGAACACACACCCACGTTATATCGCACTGGCATGTAATGAGTCAGGGTCAGACCAGCATCCAGAAATTCACACATATATACTTTCATGTGTACGGATGTGTAAACACACTCACACACAAACACAAATGACAGAAGTCTCAGACTTCCAGGGGAACTACACTCTCTGCTCATACATCATTAAGTGAGTCTGGGTGTTATTATCGAGAAGGCGCAGTGTATTAGATGGCCTGACAGATTGTGTCAGGACCTGCAATCCTATCAGGATTGGATAATAAAAAGACACTTAATCGAGCCAGTTCCCAACAGTCTCTCTTTGCACACAGAATAAAAATCCCAATAATCACTCTGTGCTCTAACCATCCTTGTCAAAGTCTCATCCGTCTTTGCTCCCATCCTGAAATTTAAGGGCAGTAATTATGACTTAATCTTGTATATCTCCACTGTTCATTCACCAAATATTTCCCATGAAAAGATTTAGTTATATCCCAGGTCCATAAAATGTATTTATTACAGAAGCATGCCACTTTGCTATATGAGTAGAACGGATACAAAAACAGGGAATCTATCACAAGAAGCAGGGATTTTTTTCTCCATAATATCATCGCACCCTACTGCTCTGTTTTGTTTTTTTTTTCAGAGTGGGGACAGGCTGTCAGGATAATGACAGGACATATTTCTTGTTCAATGCCTGTTGTAGTTTGCCACCTTTTCAGCCACTTTTGTAATTGTCTTTAACCAGCCTCCACTCTTTTTTACACACTATCTCTTTACAGTGGAAAATAACCCATGCCAGACCAATCCTTGTCTCCATGGTGGGAGCTGTCTGGAGGAAGGTGATGGCTATAGCTGCTACTGTCCTCAGGGCTTCTCTGGAGAGAGCTGCGAGATCGGTGAGTCACTGCCAGATTAAATTTGAATGCGGAGACCTTTCAGGTCAGCAGCTGCAGACACATGCTGTGTCACTGTGGCATGAAGGGAGGGAAAAAAGAGCAGAGGCATATGTTGAGTTTACATTTAGCAGATGTTCTCAGCTGTGTGATGTATTCATGAAAAAAAACTCCACGATCTCTCCTTGGAATTTGGTTCCATCTTTGTTTCGGACGGTGGATCCAGTCTCATCGAGCTGACTGCTTGGCTGGTAGGTTCAGCAGTTTTGGATCAAGCTCCCTGAGTGAAAGTGAAAAGGGAATATCCATATGCTGCAAGTCAGCCATTTGTGCCAGAGGCCGTTGAAAGTGTGCGCGCACAACTGTGTGATTATTTCCGCCTGAGTGTGTGTGTGTTTTCCCTCTCTGTCCCATGAGCAGGAGGCAGCTCATCTTCCCACTCAGCTCTGCAATAGAAAGCGTGGCTGTCAGAAAATGACGGTGCAGTGATTTAGGTGTGTGAGCCCATGTGTGTGACAGAGACATGCAGCCATACAAGGACACACTGGCCACGGAGGAGCTCCGAGCTCAGCAAGAGGTGGAGTAGTTTGACTAAAGTGCAGAAGCAGCAGCACTCACAGCTGTAAATGAGAAGAGACATGGGAGTAAAAGAGGGGGAAAAAACAATGTGGAAAACACAGGAGTTGTAAAACCAACAACAGAGATTGAATGAGGTAACGTTAAAAAGTTATATAAAAAAAGCAGCAAATCTCAGTTTACAAAATTTACAGGTTTTTCAACCAAACATCAGGGAGAATGGCTGCACATTAGGCTCACGGATTGACCTAACAAAAGGAAAAAAGGAATTTCCCTCTGAGTTAGAGGATGATTGAATTGTTTGGTGGTAAATGTCTTGTTACAGCAAGCACAACTTCATTATGCAAGGTGTTGATGGGTATTTGACATATGTGTTAGATTCAGGGTTCAACACTCCACTGAGGATTTCATTGTTGAAGTGTAACCTCATTATGTCATTTTTACTGAGACAAAGTTGTTTGCAGAATTTAATATTGCACATTTACTGTGAATCTTGGATAAGTCTGGGTCAAACCAAAGCAAAGGAAAAATAAATCATAGTAAAAAAAATAGTAATGTATTATAGAATACACAAAACAATCCAGAGGCTTACATTTATATCTTTGTAGACTTTTTTTTACACTTGCTTAGTTTTACACAGTTTTCATTTAATAAAACATTATGTCCTTTGGTTCCTAATGTGAAAGTGACCAAGCCGAGCTAAAAAGATTTACATTACTAACCAAACCTGATGAAAAAAATATATATATCCAAAAAGAGAAAATTTAAGATCTTATTAGCTTTTATTATAGTATCTCTGTACTTTAGATCTCTGTGTTACATATTGATCAACAGAAATATCAAAGGTCAAGCGAAGGCTTTAGGGGTCATTACTTATTGAAGGAGGTCAGAGGTCAGGGGGAAAGGGTCAAAAAGGACATATTGTCCTCTAGCTCAATGGTCCCCAACCCCTGGGCCGTGGATCGGTAGTGGTTCATGGGTCATTTGGTACTGGGCTGCGCAGAAAGAATAAATAACTTACATTATTTCCATTTTATTTATTATCCTAGTCTGAACAATGTTTTATTTTGAAAAATGACTGAAATTCTCTCCGTTACATCCTTACTCACTCTTGACGCACGTCAAGATGCTTGTCTCAGTCATGTGATGCAATAACACTAATATTAAACCCACAAGCTAGCAAAATGAGTAAAACACAAACATTGCCATGGCACATTTCTTGTATGTTTACCCACCTCTCCCAGCAAAACAAATTCCCCTCCAACTACATGTACGTTGCAGGACTATGAACACTTCATGCTGACTCCTGTATATACTTTGACCATGACTTTTGATTAGGGCTGGGCTCTCATTTAATTTTATAATCACTTTTGGTGCCCAAACCGAAGCAAATCGCAAGTAAAAACTAACAAAAGCAGTAACTGAAAATGACTAATAAGATTAAATGTAATACTAAAACATACTGGTGACAGTGTCTGGCACCATTTGTTTCCATTTGCTGCCATGATTTTCTTTGCTATTTAAAGTTTTGTAAAACACAAATACAGTGCCACCTGTCACTTTGTGCCATGTTCTTGTTTTGTACTTCTTTCTCCATTGCTTTTTTATTCATGGCTTGGCTGAAGACTAAGAAAGACCTAAAGTTCCTACATGAGCGTTTTGGGGTTTTTTTTTACAGCAAACCACAGCAGAAAGAACAGCTTTTCAAGAGGAAATAGCATCACTACTGATTCAGGAAGCAATAACCACATTTTGGCACCATCATAGCGGATTGGGGATTCTCATCTGGTGTTTGCTTTGCGTCATTGAAACCAGCCTAACTAATTTAACAAGATTTTTTAAACTTAACCATCCTGGAATGAACCAGAGCCAGGGTGATAGCCACATCAATTTATTTATAAAATGATAGTGTGCAGTCATAATGGCTTGTCTTGGACTTGCATGACGTGAACATACAGTTTTGTGGAACCATCAGTTCTCCCATGTCAATTAACTTCTTCATTTCATCTTAATTTATGAAGCAGCAAAGTGTTGTCAGTGTAAGTGCTATAAATGTTTTAAATTAGTGGTGCAGTCACTAAAAATAATGACAGCATAATGACAGCTACTCTGGTGTTAATGGAGGACTTTTTCTGTGTGCTACAGTCCCTTTTGGTGCTCATTTCATCCGAAAGGCCAAAATAAGTAATCTAATAGTCACACTGGAAAAATGAGTATTACTGAACATTTATTGAAAAAAAAACTTCTGAGACAAATTTCAGCTTGTTCTTGATTATCATCACTTCTTGCTGATTGAGAAACATTAAAAAAAAAAAACAGATGCACATGCACATTTATCTCAGGACAGCCTCCAGGGAGGTAGTTTTCCAGTAATCTGGCTCCTCCAGCCTGAATGAGTAAATGTCACTGATTTATGAATATGAAACAAAAATCATTGTGTGAATGTGGTTGACAAGATCAAACCAACAGACTGCACCAAATCTTTTCTTCAATACAGTTTTCCATCCTGAGCAAGCACAAGGCAACTGTGGAAAGAAAAAACTCTCCTTTAACCAGAAGAAACGGACTGGATTAGATTTGAGAGGACAGGAAAGAGGAGAGAACAATAACAACAACAACAACAGATCAGGAACACCTGCTGGAAAAGAGGAACATAGGTTAATAACGACAAACAGTCAAGACATTTGCCAAATTTCCCAGAGTTATATGCCAAAGTAAGTTCGCCCACAAATTACAGGGACAGCTGGAGATGCTGGAGTTTATCTTTTCATAATTATCTTAGAAATTTGACTCTAGACGAACAATTTTTCTGTCATTATTCTGTTTTCATTCATTTGCACACTGTCTCCACCCATCCTTTACTCTCACTCACTTCGTTGTTAACTTTATTTAGCACTCAGTCTTTTTTTTTCTTTAATATCTTTTAAATATTTCACAATATTTAAAAAAACTGAATTTAAGAAATTGAACATTTTTAATATGGATATAAATAAGGTTTAAATAGGCAAAAGAAATCTCAGTTTCTTTTTTTATATTCACAGGAATATGTGTTCCCTGCCTCTATAAATGATTAGAAAATAATCTAGTCAGAGCTTCTAGGTTTTGTACGCATCATTTTTTTGGTTTATGCATTTATTTGTTTATTTATGCACACATTTTAAAATATGCCAAGGAACAGTTCACAGTCCCACACTTATGAGAACTGAAAACTGAAACAACCAAATAACAGAATATATAAATACTTGTTTAATGGCCTTGGAAATAGCAGATGACAATACAACCTATATCCAGTATTTACGTACTTCCAGAGGGGCTTCCAGGTCCTGGTTAACAGCCAAAAGTCCTTCAGTGACAAGGTAGATGCCAGTTTTCAGTTGCTATACATTAATTAGTGGCGCTCAGAACCACCAAGACATTTGAATTTATAATTAAGTGACCCAATCAATCCTGTTCAGACTTTTCCAAAACAAAGACCAAATTAGAAACTGATTGTCATTTTTTCAGTCATTTTTTTTGTTTTTATATTAAATAACAGACAGTGATAAAGTCACAGAAAATAAGAGCTATGTGGTTGCCACGCCTGTTTATCAATTACGTTCTTCCTTTGTTCTTTATTGTGTGCTCGAGAAATTAAATCAAATTATTTTCTCTGCAGCAGCTATCTCTGCTCTATTTAAATCTGGTTTCTTGTGAGAAAAACACATTAACCTGACTCGTCTATCTATGAGAGCAGGTCAAATCATCACAGGGATTTTGAATGGAGAAGAGTTTGGGAAATGATTTATGGTCAATTGCTATTTGCTCTTCTGAAAGACCTCAATCAGCCCGTCAGTCAGTGAGTCAGTAAGTCAGGAAAAAGATGGAGAATGGCCAGGTAAACAGTTTAAGGCTGAGGATCTTCTGTGGGCGCCTGGATCATAAATGACAATACATTATTATTAACAAAAACTGTGGGGGGAGGAGTTTCATTGCTATTGACAGCAGATTCAAAAAACATTTTGCACACACAGCATGTGCCTTGAAATTCAAACTCAGCATGAGTTGTGAGGTCAAGATGGTAAATGATCCTGTTAAATGAAGGAAATTGCTTTGGCAACGCTCTTCCTTTTTTCTGTCTTTCAACCTTTGTACCGATGCATCTGTCTTCCTCATGGCCCCATGTTGATTTCCTTCACTTTTTTTTTTTTTTTTGAGTTATGTGATGAATTAGACAGGAGAACACTTCTAATATAACTATTTTAAAAAGCTCAACACTTTGTTAAAAGGGATACAGTCACAGGCATATTTTACTCCTGTTTTCCCTCGTTGTATATCAGCCTTTGACCTCCAATCTTAAAAAACTTGTAAAGCAAATCAGTCAGAAATGGCAACTTGAGTAGATGCTGCCGCTCTAATAGGTACAAAGAGGTGCAGAGCACTAATCAGTCTTTATCCACCACAATCCTACTAGATAAAAAACACTATGACAAATTAAAATAGAATTTAATCATTATAAGGGATTTTAATCCAATATTTAATTGACAATAGTGCTCATTTGTTCATGTAGTTCCTATATGCTCCTTCCAAATTGGATTCCAGTAACAAACGACTCCACATGAGCATCAGTACTCAAGCAGAAAAAAACATTTTAGAGAGCCATGCAGGGCTGAAGGCAGAATCAGTATGAGTGTGTGTTCATGCATATGGCAAGGATAACTGGCACATCTGTAAATACACCATTAACAATGAGTTACATGTACAATGTCTTTCTCAGGGAACGCTTCCTTATTTCAGTAAGACAGTCCGCGAGAGTCTGAGTTCTGATCCTGCCTGTTTGAGGTCCAGATTTGTCATATCTATATGCCCTCGTAAATATGTCCTCATCTCCTTGATAAATATATCTCTGACATAAAAACAATAACAGTTCTAGCATTCAGCTTTTGGTCTTTTTACAATTTTTGATTACATAAAAGTTTTAAATGGTCCATGAATCACTGCCTTCTCTTTTATTTACGTTTTCCAAGGCATCCATTTATTTCAGAAAACAAAGTATACAGCAATAATCGTTTTCACAGCTAGTTGGAAAACTCTTGGGTCAATTTAGGTAAAATAAATTGAACAGGAAATTCTTCTACAACATGTTTGCAAACAGCAGTGTCCTCTTTTTTTAACACTTAGGAGGAAAAACACACCTTTTCTTACCTCCCCACACACTCTGACTTTACTTCCAATCAAGCTGATTAGATCAGTTATCCCTCCCCTTCCCCTGCTTTCTCTGTACCCCCTGCCCCCCAACACACAAACATGTGACTTTTCTTTTCCCTACATTTATTTTTCTAGCCACATCTTTAAATCTTAGCTTTCATCCTTTTTCCCATTATTAGTCTTCATTTTCTAGTTGTATATACCTTCCTCAGGTCATTCCTTTCCTCACATATTCTTCTTTTTCTCAGTCCGCGATCTCTCTGGCTTTATCTCTCCCTCCCTCTATCACATTGTTATTTGGCGAGAGCCACAGTAAAGGGGTGTATTGAAACCTCTCTGCAGTGGAGAGCTTGGGCTGACACCAAGCCCGAGGCCCACTCAGCATGTCTCCCAAATAACACATTTCATTTCCTGCCACACATCCTCACTCTGTTCCAAACCCTAACCTCTCCGCCCACTTCTGTCTTTCTGGCTTTGTGCCAACATCTCTTGCACAAAGGCCAATACAACAGAAATGTTTTTGTGTTTTGTACTGAAACTCACTCACCAGCACACCTGTTTTGCCAATCATATAAAAATTATGAGCCCAAGACTATATGAAGAGCTAGTACATAACTCATACTCAAGAAGGCCATGAGAAACATCCCCACTGGGTTTCTGTATTAACCATTCATCCTTTGGGACCAAGTCCTCTCATATCAGACCATGTGATTGAATCTGAAAGATTCATGAGTTTGAAGCTATTAATATCAGTGGCCTATACCCACCTCACCAAAGTGTCCACAGATCTGAGCAATGAGGTCAAAGATGATGCAAGAGAGAAGGACGGGATGTGGCTGGCTGAGTGTAGTGGATGATTTATAGTAGATGCACAGATATTTGAAAGATCCTGGGAATCAGAGGGATTTGGTTAACAAGGAGGGAAAATATATTAGCTTCCTTGCAGGCAAATAGTGGAATTAGGTGGTAAAATTAAATTACAACCAAAAGTGTGAGAAAGAAAGAATGTTTGCAGATTTTTTTTTTTTTCAGTGGCTTGTCAAGTTTCACAGAGAAGGACAGATGGAATGAGCCTGTGGTGCCATGGGGCTTCCTTCAGGACATCTGATTCAGTTCTTTGTCAATTATCAAACATGTAATATTCATGCATTTCGTCCACCACATTCAAGGGGATTTAACTGCTGTTTCTTGGCTTATTATATTCCTACAATGTCATCCAGCAGTAACCACAAGATAAAGTAAGACACAGTTTGAAAGTGGTATTTGATATATGAAGGAACTGCTAAAAGCTGAGATCCTGTCTTGTTTTTATTTATTTATTTTTACTGATATTCACCTCATGGATAAGGTTTTTATGATTGAAAAAACAATGTAATAAATGTAAGTGACACAGCAACTATTCCTGCTTAAAGCAACACAAAGGACCTTTTGCCATTTTTAGCTCAGAGGGTTTATTTATAGGCCTGAAGGTGAAGTCACTCTTTTTAACTCTACCTAAGATTTATTCCTGTAACTAAACCTTGGCAGAGTTACTTTTATTGATTTTTGCTGATACAAGGGACAAAAGACTGTAGGATCTACATGCCGCTTCCTTAAAGTAAGGCAATGATCTTGCACATAAAACTGAAACTAACATTTTTACATTAAATTTAAGTCTTTTGAGCTGCATTAAATAAGGTTTGTAGAGGGTTTCCAGTGTAACTCTAGCAGTCTGACACTGGTATAACAACAAATAATTCAGTACAGTTCCTTGCCATGCATGAGGCTGGATGATACTGCGAATGACAAGTCAATTGTGTGATTGATGAGTACCAGTTTGTCACAGTTTGTCAGCAGCTAGAAACTCTTATAGGGCTAATATTGGCTGGCTCAGCCTGTACTGCCATGCCTCATTAATTTTCCATGCCACCAGATTCTGCAATCAGCATTATGATTGTCTGTACCTTCACCCCCTGGCACCATGCATGCAGTCTTATCCCAAAATCACTAAGAGACCCTAAAATGCCGTAGTGTTGATTGGAACTGCTGAGCCTGCACTGCACATTCAGTAGACACATGCAAAGAAGAAATAATACAAAAACACTTTTTTAAAAAAAAAACTGCACAAAAATACACATCCATCCCACTGATTCATATTCAGGGTCTTGGGTAAGATAAGCATGTACATGGAAATCTCACGGAAATACAGAGCAACTCAAACACAACTTCACATGTTGAGTAAAATTATGAGATGAGAAACGCCTGGATGGCTTCATTTCCCATTTTTCAGTGAGTATGGACAGTCTTTTCTCACTCCTCTGGACAAAGAGACGCAAAGGACAAACTTGCCACGGTGCTGAATGAGAATAAGCTACATAGCGTGTGTGCATGCATGTGTGTGAGTGTGTTCTTAGAGCAGCAAGTGCTATCTTTTTTCATATAAATACATTTGCAGATTAATGAGCTGCTGGCCAAGTTGCCAAGACTTACCTTTTTCCTTTTATCTTTTACATTCTCTTCCTTTCCCGCATGCACACATACACACACACACATACCATCACCTTGAAATGCCTCATCTTTTTTGCTCCCGTTTGTAATTTACTCATCAGCTGGAGTGCAGCTGAGTGCAGGAGGCTGACATGTGTTTGATTTAGTTCAGTGTGTGTATGTGTCTGCGTCTTCGTCTCTGTGTCGGAACGATGGAGGCAATGACTCTGCATACACTGGGCGACGGCTGTAGGAGGAGGTGAATCATATAAAGGCTGGCCACTCTGAAAGCGGGACAAATTGATTTCCCATGAAGACCAGGAACTGGCTTTTACACAGATGGGGCCTCATCAGTGATCCAGAAACACTCACACAGAAAACACACACATACAGATGGACAAATACCTGTTCATTCATGGAAAAGTGTACACATATAGACAGTATTTGCACCTCCAGTCCCCTTATTTTTTCCTCTTTTTAACTTCAGCTTAATGTGCTTCAGATCACTTGTCTCTTTTGTGTATCGAATTACCCACAAAGGCAGTAAAGAAGAAAATAATAACAAATAAGTGCACTGTGTGTTATAACTGTGTGTTTCATTCCACACTGGTTACTGAGACAGTCACCAGTGGAGAATGAAATGGCCAACAGCAAGCATAGATTAGACAAATGGAAAGACAGTCTGGGGCCAGACTTACTGCAGATAATGTGTGAAGCCAGAGGGCTGCAAATTCATGTCGGGACTGATATGTCTTAAGGGTGGCTGATTGAAAAAGGGAGCCGGGAGAAGGAGGTGCTGGGGTCATGTAGAGGACCGCAGTCGGTGGCCACTAACTCTTACTTGGCAAGAAGAGAGCTCTGTCTCGGTATGTAATGTACGTAATAAAACTTAAACATTTATCTACTATATTTTGGCAGATCCATTCATTCCCTAAGTCCCCTACTCATTTTTGAGTTAATGTATTCAAATGTTGTGAGCTTCTGGCTCTGTTGGAGGTTTGTGATCTCAGGGGCTGTCATGTTTTCTCAGATTGCTCACTCATCATCACTCAAGTAGAGTCGGCGCCAAACGCAACTGTGCCTTTCTGAAATTAATCATGAAATCTGATTCAAGAGCACTGCAAAAAGTGTTACTTGATCATGTAACTGGCAGTTGCTAGACATGGTGCAAGTGACACTTTAAAATGGCAACTGTTGATTTTTACTGTTATTTTAAAATCGTTATTTTGAAAAATCTGATGCGTTGTCACAGTTCGCTGCATCGTGCATTTTTGTTCTAATAGCATCAGGTTGTTTCATAGCTACAGCAACATTAAGCGTGCTGTGTTTCCATTCACTTTATCACTCCAGAGCACATGATGGCACATTTTGTTCCTTTTATTTCTCACTTAGTTTTTCTGAATTGACATCTCCAGAATTTACAGCTACAAAATGATCTGTGTAGTTTTTTCCTGTCAGCTTTCCATATTGTTTTTCAGCATTATTCGGCAATATTTGCCAATATTGTGTTCTAACCTAATCCCATAACCCAAGTCCTGAATCTGAAATATCATTCTTCATAACTGTTATGGGAATTTTTCCAGAATTGTGATAAAATGAGGGAAAACAGCTGAACTTAACATACTTTATATCTGCCTGTGTAAACACAAGAAAACTGTATGTAGCACTGAGCACTGAGGAGACATTATCCAAAAGTGAAGAGGAGGAAATGTTTCACCTCATCTCCATGGTAGCAGTCCAGAGATGTGGAAATAAAAACGGCAAAAGAGAAACAAGAGATCAAGCAAAGAAGCATGAAAGAGAAAGAGACAGAGCAAAAATGATTGGGAGGATAAAGTCCCTGGCTAAGCCTGTGTTTCAGATTGTCTATCAGATCTAAACAAACTTAAAGTATAATAGATATATTTTCCAAAAAAAAAGAAAAAAACAGGAAATATTTCTACCGTAAGATATAGCAAAGGCCACTTCTTTGATTCAGGACCCGTATCTTTACGGAAATAGATTTAGGAATTCAACACCAGAGCTCCTTCCCTGCAGAAACATACCCTTATATAAACTCACTGTTACTGATTAATTGATACTGGCAGGGCTAAGAAAAAAGAAAGAAAGATAATTTCACTATTACCTCTTTACGTTTGCCAGAAATAACGACAGGAAGCAGAGAATAGCCTGTCATTCACCCCTCTGGGGAACTGCTCTACTTAAACTTATCATATTTTTTTAAGTGTACACAGTCAGTGAAGTGAGGACAAAGTGGGAAGTAAGCAAGGGGGGGAGTTAGAAAAGACAGAGCAAGACTATGAAAGAAATAAAGGACAGGAGAAGTGGAAAAATCTGAGAAAAAGTATGGAGAGAAAAGAGATGAAGATTTTGTGCTATGCTCAGGTGAATGATCACACCCTGGGTGTCACAGAATTCAGACCTAACGCCCCTGGAGGGACACTGCTGCTGCTAACACCAGCAGCCTTAAGGGGACACCTCTAAACCTTCCAAACTCAAAGGAAATTAGCCTGGTAAGACTTTCGAGGATGAAGGAGGATAAAGTTCCTATTTAGAGACCTCGGGAGAAAAGGAGCAAAAAATAGAAAGTGAAGTCACTTGGAAATGACTTCTGAAAAACAGGAAGCCAGAGAGGGATCAGAGATTTTTTTTTTAAGTAACAATAGAAAATGATGATATTCTGGTTGTGTTCTGCCTTAACTGTTGTTTTAACATCCTACATTTCTTCAGTTATCGCTGCTCCTCTCCTGTGAGGGGATAGAAATAGAGGGTTTTGGTACGATACCGTCGGCAGTGTGGCAGCTGGGCATCTTTTTCCTGGCCACCGATTCCCTCCCACACAAAATAGAAATGGACATTGAAGACAGAGCCAGTAAATACACACAAACACACACACATACATACATGCACACACTGGGCGTCAGCGAGCAGAATCAGGCTGTCAGAAGTGAAGGCTAGCAGAGCGATGTGAGATGTTGTGACACTTTACCTCATTACATTTTCCCAGGCTGTTATGATTGTAGCAGCAGTTCTGTCAACCGAAGTGCACACCTGTCTAACATACACACACACACATGAATGAAGACACACACAAACACACATGCATGCATGTTCCTACATCCACACTATTCACTGAGATGAATATGTTGCTGCTTTTGCATTTGATGTTGTTTTGTGATTTTTTTTTTCTGGAAATGCCTCGAAAGCAGTTTTTCATACTTACTTTTCCCATTTCTCCTTGTTGGACAAGTAAATATGTTACACCTGAGGATATGATTTGAATCACAGCCCGCACAGATGTCTTTACACATCATCTGGGCTTCAAGGTGTACTGTAATTGTGTCTGCAGTCAAGTAAGATGTTCCCACTCATCCGTCGATCTTAACCAAGCACCGTAAAGGGATGAAATATTTTCACCAAGAACGCAGGATGGAAAACTTTTCTCCGGTTTGTGGGTCCTCTGATTGGCTGATCAGTGGTGCGCTGAGCTCCCGGAGGAGAAGACAGAGCCTTGGGCTGTACCAGAGCTTTCGTATCATCTCTGTTTTCTCTTCTCTCGACTGATCCAGATTCCTTTGTAATCCACCCATGCCCCAGCACAACCTATTGTCCTGGACTCTATAGTACACAATGAGCCCAGACAACAAACAATTTCACTCAGATAAATACACAATCACAGTGCAGTATACTGACATATTTATGTCTATAATTGACCTACCCTATCTATTATGTATACCCACTTATTCCTATTTAGGACTTATGGGAAAAGGGCAGGGCTACACCCTGGACAAGTTGCCAGTCAATTACAGGACCACATAAAAGCAAACAACCACACACTCACACTCACTCCTACAATTTAGTATCACCAACTGACCTAACATAAATGTTTTTGAGGTGTGGGAGGAAGGTAGAGTATCCAGAGAAAACCTGCACAGGAGCAGGGCAAAGATGCAAACTTCACAAAGAAAGGTACTTCCCACGAGTCAAACCCAGAAACCTCATGCTGTGAAGCAGCAGTGCTAACTACCAAGCCACCAAGGTGCTTTATGTTTATAGTATGTGCCATATATGCCATAAAGATAACTTAAGGTTTGTAAATGTCATGACATATGTACATTTATTCAATAAGAGGTCTCCAAGCAGGCTACCCTTTGTTTGGAAAGTCCAATCGCCCTCACAGAACTTGGCAGGAGCAAGTCTCTTCAAGCAAGCTACAAGTTACGTGTGTTTAATCTCTCAAACTAATTTTTAAGAACTTTCTTCATCATCTGTGATACAGGAACATAATCTACTGTTATCAGCATAATCCATAATCATCTTCATGGATCCAGTGGAACCACTCCACCACCATGTTTGACTGTTGGTATGAGATGTTTGTGCTGGTATGTTGAATTTGGTTTCAACTAAATATCCCACTGCACATTACATTAAAATATTTAGTTTACTTTACTTTTCCTTTGCAGAATAGAACAGAATTGAATGCAATGCAATACAAGCCACAATACAGTAGGCTTGTAGAAACTGAGATCTTGATTTTTTTTTTTTTTTTTTTTTGCAGTTTCTCTAAACATTGAATAGCCTGCTTGGTATGTAGTTGTAAACACACAATTAAATGCTCATAAGCAGTAAACTACAAAAATGTCAGATTTTATATTTTGCTGGTATTTTATTATTTTATCTTGTTAATGACCAAGCAATATATTGAATCAATAAAGGTGTACATTGTTTTTCACACATTGCTACAACATTTAGGATCATTTCAGTAAATACTGACACAGAGTAAATGTTGTTTTGGTACATAATTTAATTTACATATTTATGTCAGACATGGCAAGGATCAGATTATTATCCTTTTTTATTATTATTATTTGTTGACATGTAAACTTAGTTTTGACATGACTATATCAGCTAAAGAGTCAGTCAGACTGGACAGCCATAGTAGACATTTAGCTGATTTTACTGTTATGTCTCATTAAAAAGCACATTAGAAAATAAAGCAAAGTGTTAAAACGGCATGATATAATGCATAAAGCAATTTGACATAAGACACTATAGAGACATGAAACCTATGCCTTGTGAACACTTGGTAATGTTAAAATGTTAATGGAGCTTTAAGTTGGTGTCTTCATTAGTAAAATAAATCTGAAATAAAGAGGCTCTTGCCCTCAAATAAAGAGGCATAAAACAAAAGAACAATTTGTTTTTGTTTTTTTTTCATGGAAAAGCTTAACTGGCACTCATACATGTAACGAGTCACATATCAAGTGTTGGTTTGAACCACTTCACAACCACAAATGAGCAATGTCATCCCTCAAACAAGAATACAAGCATTTAATGATTCTGTCCTGCAGCCTCCACACACATAAAATCCTTAAAGAAAATGTTCTAGCTGCTCTGAGAAAATAAACACACACACACACATTTTCAACTTCCAGATTCTCGCAAAGAATTACGATCACTAACACAACAAAACATGGTCCATCGAGCGTTCATGCTGTTTGGATGAGCGGCAGTTCAATAGAAAGGTATCCATCTTTGTAGAAGGCCATGGAAATGTCAATGCCCCTCAGCAAACTAAAGGAAGTCAATCATCCGAAGAAAATGAAAACACAAAAAAAGGGCCTTTCAGTGAGAACCTTTGTGTGACAAACATTTCCATTTCAAAGCCTTCATTTTGCAAGATGTCATGTCAATTCATTTTTACATAATGGTTTGGTAGCAATTAAGGGAACGCAGAAAGGGTGGCTGGATCTGTCAAAGCTGTGGATGGATGGATGGGTGGGTCGGGGAGGACGCTGGCACCCAGTCTGATTGTTAACGGGATTCTCTATGAGTCTCAGATGTGATTGGGAGGGTTTGTTTTGATGAATGTGTTTTCATCTCGACCCTTGCCAAGAAAAATCCTCCTCTTTGGTATTAATATCATCTGTTTATGCCCTCCATAGCACCTTGTCAGATGTGAAGTCTTTGGGTGGCATTTACTAGTTCAAAGGTTCTCTGTGTAATTGATCAGACTGCTGTTTGATCTGTACTGCTGGCATTTAGTCCCATGCAGGAACAAAAAAAAGGTTTTTCCATCTGTCTGGTTTTCAAATATGTGTGATTGCCACCAACAGAGGGTTGCATGAAATATTAGGTGGAAGGCTCTCACACTCGCTCCTACTGTCAAACCAGAATCATCATTAATCTGACGCACGTTTTTGAACCAGGAAACATCTGGCTGCGAGGCAAAAGTGCTAACCACCATGCTGTGCTGTCTATGTTGTTTCATGAAATTCCCAAGTCACCTATTGATGCTACTGCTGAAACTGGAACACCTAATTAAGATGAAAACATAAAGTATATATCAATTAAAAAAGATCAGATAAAAGTTTAGCAATTTGTTATAAGATTATGAAAGAATGACAAACAGGCACGAAGGTATTACTTGGTATGTGTAAAAAATAAAAATAAGATTTTCTCCATCTTCACTGCTGCACAGCAAACAGCCGTCACATTTAATTGCTTTCAGGCTCATTTATAGAAAAATATTGTGAACTTATGTTAAAGCCAGTGAATTCTAAGAAAGAAGTACAGCAGTTTACATGCTTCACATGCTTTCCTTTTTGATTTGCTTTGCAAGATGCTGTACTCAATATTTAGAGTATTTGGAGAGTGGGATTGAATGCTTTCAATAGAACTCGCAGATAGCTAAAAAGATGACCAACAAGCGTCATTTAATTTCAAACGAAAGGAGATACTGGCTGAATATGAAATCTTGTCACAAAGAATTCCTTTTTGCAAGCATTGATTAAAAGGAGATACCAAAAAGATATAAAAAATAATTATGGAGTGCTATGAGGCTCAAGGTCCTATGCTTTTTAAGCTCTGTTCTGCCACTTGATAATGTCACCAGCAGACATGATCAGTTCAGACAGATCAGTTCACACTGATCACTGCTATATATTATGTCTCCTTTTGACCCAGGAAACCCGGGTCACATCTTTAAATCTACCTCAGGCCTCCGTCACAATAACTCGTACCAACGCTGCGAATACTCTACAAATGATTTTTGGACCATTTCCTATGGTCTCCTTGAGGTGACTTTATAAGAATCCAGTGTTTGTAGCCCGTTCCTAAGTTCGTGGCCAGGTCGATAGTCATGTCCAAGATTTTCTACAAACACACCACAAAAAACCGCGTCAGAGGGCCGACAGATGAATACCTTAGGAACAACCTAAAAGAACAACCCACTAGGTTTGTGTAAGTAGCAGAGCGGTTATGATGTGGGCTTGTTTGTCACACACTGTGTTTCATTTTTGCCAAATATGGTGCCATGCATCACATTTCAGATCACCCTTGCAGCTGCACTGCTTTGCATTATCAGTATTTCATAGAACTTGAGAAGATCCATTTTCTAAGTCCATTCCTGAATAGCAAATGGAATTCTGTGGTTTGTTTCCTTGATTTTCCTACTCTGGCAGACTTCCTAAAACAAAAACGCTATACGGTATGTGTTATTGCTTGCTACCGACTGGCTCAAATATCAATTCTCTTCTACAAGCCTTTATTGCCCCCTGAGCGGATTCACTCCATGTCAGACTTTTCCTAGTTAAACCTGTAAGGATTCATAGGCGTGAAATTGTTCATTGTTAACAAGAAAGAACTGTATACTTTTTATTTGGCTTCAGCATTTACAAGAATTGTATTTGCGAACTGAAAGCATAAAATTACTTTTGAAACATTGGTAAAAGACCCCCAGCAGATGTTACAGGAAAAAGAAAAGAAAAAGAAGTGAAAACATCAGTGAGGATGGCCTCGACTGGAATTTATCTTAAGCTGACCATAGCTCCAGTTGAGTAAACAGATTATGAAAGTGTAACTTCAGGCATTGAACTCAGAAACAGTCTAATAAGTGATATGGTTTAAAATTGCTACAAAGCCTTTGTCCATCTGATTTCTCTTACTGTCTATTTCAATTTTTGTTTTGTTTTTTTCGTCAAAGTTCACTTATTCGCATCATGACTAAAGAAGGTACCGAAGATTAAATATTTATTTCCAATCACATATTTCTATCCAACCTGTCTTTAAACCTAATTCTTTTATCAATCATCATAGTACCACCTCAGCTTTTCAAATTCATTCGTCCTTTCTCCCCCGGGGTTTTCCTTTAGAAAGCATGAGTGAAAGAGAAATCAGAAGGAAGGAGTTAACATGCTTGCTGCTCGCAGATTTCACCATAGTGGTTGGCACCTGATTATCCCTCCATCCATTTTTCTGCCAGCACATAAGTGGAGTACCACTATCCGGGACTCCCTGGAGACTATACCAATGCCCAGAGCTGATTGGGTCATACTGGGCTGTGTGCCAGATGCACAGAGAAAAAGTACAAATACGCGCAGGCTGCCACCTGCTTAAGTCAGATGGTCTCCTCGTGAGGTCAGCCAAGCAGAGCACCTGCTGAGAAAACTTTAAGTGGGCAGGCCCACTGCACTCTGGTCCTCATCTCACTGGTTTATAAGTTTCCATTCATAAGCCAGTGTAAACCAGATGTCTTAAAGGTTTTCTTGACTGTGTGCATATCACCAGTTCGGTAGTTAATAAAAGCAAGTATCTTAGAATCCTTCATATCCTTTAGCCATATCAGTCTTTTTGAGTTTCACACAAAAAAAAAAAAAAATCCTGTACCTCTGACCTCCATGTTGTCCCGATCATTACACTAAGGAGTGCTATAAGTCAGGAAATTTAGTCAAGTTCCAGCATCTTAAAATAATCCTGGTAATTATAATTCACCAGCATCTCTCATTAAACTAAACAAGAGGCCAGTAAATAACTGAACTCTGACAGCAACTTCATTCACAACTTTAACCCCCTAAGACTTGGTGCAAGTTTTTTTCTAACTACAGTTTTCACACCAACATAGTTCCCGATCATGTTCTAAGTTCAACGCTCAATCAGGTTTGTTTCAACAGTTTCATTTTAAGCCAATTTGTTGGAGAGCAGTCTGTGTATAATCTTGGATTTGAACTTTAGTTTTGTTTTCTCCTATATTTCACACACTGTGCCAAAATGTTCAGATAGATATGACACTTTTGTCCAGTATAATGTCGAAGCTTCGCCACCAACAGAATAGTTAGTCTATAAGACAGTGAAGACAAGACAAGACAGTGATTCCCAAAATTTTGTTTGCCCTTAAGATATAGGTTAGTTCCTAACTATATAAAACTATGATTGATATTCTTTTGAAGTTTTTTTTTTTTGGTTTGTTTTGTTTTTGAAACAGCTGCCATGGCAACCTGCTAATGTATTGTGTCTAATTCACCACCTGAATTTTCACAGATATCAAAGTTCTGCAAAGGGTTATAATTTATGTAATTTGCATTGTTGTTTGCGGTGAAAGACAACTGGTACATTGTGTAGCTACTGTACTTAGAAACACTGAGGTGGTTTGGTTGCAGTGATATATAACAACTTTGCAAGAGCCTTTGTATCTTGGATGTTTATGGTTCTCCATTGACACTTTTGTCAGGATCTTATCAAGATCTTATCAAGATTGTTTTTATCAAGCAGGATTCATCTGATGCCACTATGTCTCATTAACCAACTTACTAGACTTTGTTTTTAAAAGCTTCACCTCATTTTATAAAAGTACTATGCAAGAGCAAACCCATTGACCAATGACATTATCCATTTTTTTGTTTGTTTTCCAAACCTTCATTTGAGGCAATGAACACATTTAAAATGATCAGCACAGACTAACCAATACTTAAACCAAATTTAAGTCTAATTTCTGCTGCTCCTAAAACATGGACCTGCCGCCCACCTGATGTCAGATTTTCTGAAGCCTAAAGCTCGCGTTCTTGATGTAGAAACTGTTTAATCTGTTTCTGCTTTGTTATTTTATTCTCTTTTGATTTCTCTACTCTGACATGAGTCAGACAGGCAGAGACAGTAATGCATGGATATCCTTTTCAGGACTAAATCAAGCATACCAATCCGACCCCTCTGGCAGAGGGGTATCATATTCAGTTTTTTATATCAGCCAGCCTAAAGAGAGGCACCAGCAATGAACCCATCATGCTGTTTTCAGCAAACAAACTTCTGCTTGGAGGGATGCTCCCTGCAAAGTCACTATAATCCTGCTCCAAGACTTGCCAGCTTCGTAGCCTCGCAGGATTCTATCACCTCTGCTCTGTCTTTCTTCACCCAGCCATGTTTTTTCATCACATTGCCCTTGTAACTCTGTTCTCCAGCATCTTTTTGAGCATCTCCTTATTCCTGAATCTTCTCTCAGCCTTCAGACTATCTCCCGCCTCCCCCGTGACCTCTTGGCATGGCCTCCGGGACTCTCAGTAGTTGTGATGGTAGAGAGTTGTGCGATAGCAGCTGCAGTTTTAATGATTTTAGCCCCAGGCCCAGATCAGCCTACGAAATACAGTTACAATTTTTCAACAGAGGAGAACTCTCACTACAGGGACCCTTCTGTGGAATATGTGTGATTTTACTCACAAATATTTAAACTTAATATTTGAGATAAGGGATTGTTGTAGAATACTGCAGGTAATGACATGGATCTGCAAATATGTTTTTTTTTTTGCTATTGTCAAGATGACTGATACATTTGAGTGGGTGCAATTTGTTGTTGAAGATGGAAGCTCATATTGAACTCAGTGTTTTTACCTCTGTAATCTCTGTGTTTGTCTTTATTTCTACTTTCACTCCACTGCGTATATGCACCTCCTCATTGTCGCTACTCAGGTTTGACAGCAGAACTGCAGCACGTCCTGCAGACACATTGCAATTAGCATCATGCGCTTCATTGCGTCCCAAAATGCTCAGTGATGAAGTTCAATCAATTCACCTTAATTATAACTTTCACAGAAACACCTCTAATCTTTGAAAAACTTTGATCTCCCAGGGTTTTTTCCGGTAACAAGGGATGGCAGGCAGTTTGAAAATTAGCTGTTTGGAAAGTGATGTTTGTGTGCGTGTGTGTGTGTGTGTGTGTGTGTGGGTGGGTGTGTGTGTGTGCTTTTATCAATCTTGGCTCACACCCTCCTTTCTCTCGCTGTGTCCCTGCAGACATTGACGACTGCCAGTCCAATCCGTGCCAGAATGGAGGAACCTGCATCGATGAGATCAACTCCTTTGTGTGTCTTTGTCTACCCAGCTATGGGGGAGCGACTTGTGAAAAAGGTAACAACACAGGAGAGAACACTGCTTTCTCATTTTAATCTTTTTTTTTTTTGTCTGGTTTTATAAAAAAGTACAAGAAAGAACGAAGCTTGGGGAGAGGTAGATGATGGAGGATGAGGAAATAATTGGGAGTAGAATGTGAGAAAATCGCAAAAAGAGTAAAGAAGGAAGACAGGGCGGTGAAGGAAAGGAGATGAACATAGTGGAGGAGCAGGGTGACAAGAGGGTGGGGAGAAGATAAAGGCAGGGGTAAGATGAAGAGGTGATGATGAGGTTGTAGCAAAAAAATGTGGAAAAAAACAGGATTTTGGAAGGTAGTTAATGAGGATGCTAAAAAGAGACAGAGGAGGCAAAGAAGAGGGGGTTGGTGCAAACACAAAGAGGTGGAGGATGACGAAGGAGAGGGAAGCCGTGTGGAATAATATATTGGGACAATATACAACACCTGCGTCCGGCTGGTTTTGTCTCTTATTATGGGAATTCCCTTGTGAAAAGGGGGTCATGTCACCAACTGCATGTTAGGAAGCATGGCCGACATGTTGACGCAAAACCCCACTGAGGAATACCCACAGCTGCTATGTATGCCAGGGCTCAGTCTGACTGGATTTTCACCCTGATTTTGTGCTCCTTTTCCACAAATTCTAGAAAACGTGTCAGGCTTTATGATGCAAGAGCCTGCACTGTAAAGAAAAGAAGGCCTTGTCACGCTGACAGTTGAGAAAGTTAGAAAACACAAACTGAGGATGAAAGAGGAAACGATCAGTCATATCATATGTCACATGTTTCATTATAATCTCTATGAACTGTAGCTAGAAACATTAAACAATTCTATGACAACATAACTGCTAAAATTGTTTATATTCTACAAAAATAGCTTGTCTATTACAAATAATCTATAAATTTCCAGGGAATTCACAGAAAAAAAACATGCCTAATAATGCTGCAACTTGACTCAGAATCATCACATTTTTTTAAATTTTGTTTTGTGTTATGATGGCTAAAAGGTTTGTTCAAATTCATCCATGATACGCAGCAAAAAAAAAAAAAAAAAGAAAGAAAGAATAACTAAAAGCTGATGCGACTGTGTACTGCGGTTCCAAACTATGCATAGATATTGGGGAAGAAAATCCACACTGTCAGGGTTTGGAAAGCCCTAATATTGGAGATTTAGTAGAAATGTAATGAAACTGTGACCTTGGAGTTTGTTTTCTAGACAGCAATGAAAGGATGAATTATGGAAGATGTGCATGTCCTAAGGCATGATGATTGAAAGAGCTAAACTGGGGTGGGGCAGAAATTTTAGGAAAAGGAACATTATTAAGAAATGAGTAAGAGAGGAGGACAGAATTTTAGATATTTGGACACATCAAAGACAAATCAAAGCAAGGAATTCTGCTGGTCCAGATTAGTCCAGCTTTATTTATTTATATATATTTTTTGTTTGTTTGTTTTGTTTTATTTTTTAAATGACTTTGACTTCCAATGTCACAGATGCTTTTTGCTATTATAGCTTGATATCATCTGGTACTTTGCAGGCAGGGCAATCAATACTTGACTGACAGAGGGAGAAGGAAGCTTGCTAAAGAAGGAAAGCTTAAATGGTTCTGAAACTACAGTTCTTTTAGCATTCTGGGAGGAAAAAAGTTCACTGAGGCTCTAACTCTCATTAACACACATCATCTGTACTGTCTTAAACCCTCATTTTTTAGCTCGAGTGCACTCATGAATGAGTTTCTTCATTTCTCACTCAGTTCAATGTGCATCTACAAATCTCTGCTCAACATGTTTTGCAAAAGTTGAATTTGGATGGTTGCAAATGGTTCTACGATGGTGACCTTTTAGACTTTATATAGTCCTTTGCTCAGGTCCGTTAAAATGCTACAACAGACACTTTAAATTGTTTTTTTTTTACTCACTGTACTGCAGTTAAGCTGCTGAGCATTTCTCACTATATAAAAACCAAGTGTTGACTGTTGTTAGTTAAAGATGTAAAGGGAGAAGCATCAGAAGGATATGATGAAGCATGACCCATGTGAGGGTTAATTGTCAAGGCTGCTTCTTAGCCTTTACTGGTTCAGTTTCTATGTTTTTATCTAAATGTCTTTTTTTAAACAGTGGTGCAAATTCATAGAGATCATTTCTAAAATCATTAAATGCATCCCTAATTTTTCTGTCCTCCATATTCTCATTAATGCTTTGCTGGTTCTTTCATGCTTTCACCAGACCAAATTTTACTTTGGTGACTGTCTTGTGACTCAACGAGTGCATGAAAAGCAAGCACTCACCATGAATGTAGAAATCCTTTGGCTTTTTCAGGTTTTCTGGGTCTCAAGCTTTTTCAGGGTTGGAGCTTTTTTTTTTTTTCAAAAAAAAAAAAAACAATTATATTTTCCGTCCAGCTTCTGCTTGTACATTCCTGGAGCAGCTCCCATTCTTAGTTTGTTTTTTTTTCATAGCAAACAACTTGTACATGTAAAATAGATGAAAACTTGAGGTTTGGTAAAAAATAAATAAATAAATAACTGTTATGGTTTAAAACTTTCCCAATCTACAAGTCCCATTGGAATAAAATTGGAAAGACAATGGCAAAAAAGATCATGCCTTGCACTGACAGGAAATTCTTCTTTTTTTTCAGATGAGAAATAAAATTTAAGTGATAACGTTATATACACATTAATGGATACATAAGTCCACACACACTGAGATCTGTATGGAAGCAGGCATCCTAGAAACAGTACTTGATATCTTTTTATATTACATGCCAGTTATTTCCTTCCTGTGTGTTGTCTGCTTTAAAAGGACTGTAGATTTTGTAATATACTGGTATAAACAAAGGAGTGCTAGCCAATTATTAGCTTTGAACCCTCTCGAGGCTGTCTACA
>JAOWBL010035815.1:6548-17470 GCA_028564865.1 Zenarchopterus dispar
CCTCAAGTGCTGTTTATTGATTGAAGTGAGAAATTATCCTTACTTTTATACATCTAAACCATCTCACATTGAGATTTCTTTTATTTTTAGTATATGTAGTGCCAATTTTTCATAAAAATCATCAAACTGGACTGCACTTTAGACAGAAAACAAATATGGTCAGTGCAGTCCAATTGGCACCAAATGGACACTTACACCCCCTTTCAGTAACAGAAAAGTAATGACAGGCTTCATTTATACATGTAACATGAAAAGACGACCATTTTATGTATTATGTACCACATCATCAAGAAAAACTTACTTCAACTACTTGCACTGTTGTTCACCTTCACAATCTGCCTCAGGGACCTGCGTCACTGTTTAAAGCATCACTGTCAAGTCGGATTCGGGGGTCGAGATGGGGTCAAAATCCATACTTTTATCTTCAGAGATGGACGCATCATGGGAGCTTTGAGTCCTTTCAACTTCTACATGCTGTTCTCAGCATTTTCACTTTAAATGTCTACTTGTTGCAGTTTTTGGAAGAAAAGGTTGAGTACATAGGTTCTGAATACAGGATTTCAGCTGGTCAGCAGTCTTTGATGGTTGTCTGGTTCTTCTCGCCGTCGTGTCATCAGTTTTTTGTTGTTGTTTTTTTAAATAGGAGACGGATTTAGACTCTGGGCAGAACAGTCAACCACACAAACTATGTGTTTATGAAGCCACACTGTTCACCATGCAGAATGAGGTCTTCTGCATTGTCTTGCTGAAATAACCAAGTACCTCCTGGGGGACGATGTTGCATCGATGGGAGACATATGTCTCTCCAACATGCCAGTATTTATCTATACGCCAGCTCTACCCTCACAAGTCAACAGATGCTGATCTTTGCACCTTCTACTAATAATGGTCTTTCTTATATTTGGCAAATTTGGCAAAATAATATTTGTTGACCCATCCATCCCATCTGAAATTAATTTCTTACTTTTGTGAAACCTGGAGCAGACTGTGTTGAAGGAAAACGGTTGTCCAAGATATTCCATATTGATGACTGTGGCCTGATGGTTTCTCATCGAGTCCCATGTGAGTCTTTAAAGGTCATCGGACAAGGGTTTCCGATCTTGGCCTGTATGCACTGCAGCACCCTTCTCTCTGAATCTTTTGTCGGTAATATGCTCTGTAGAAAGCCCTGAATGTTGCTACAACTTTGGTGCTGGGTATCGAGCCCTAATCCATCCCTACTTGGAAATACTAACCTTCTTTGTACACATGTCTTTTATAAATTATCTTGACACCCTCACTTGTCAACGGTTAACTTGCTGATTGTAAAATCTTCTAGAGAGGCATTACTTGTATAATTTATGTTTTCTATTTTTCTTTGCTTCTTTGTCAACTTTTTCAAGTGTGTTCCAGTTTTTTTAAAATGTACTCTAAATTCAATGAAGTTGGTCAGCAAAGATCAAAAGGTTCAAAATAAAAAAAACATATATAAGGTCTTATCACATTTAAGAAAACGGCATAATTTTTCTGGAAGTAGACTTTGCATTTCAAAATATTACAAAGATTGTTTCATCCACCAACTTGGAATTATGTATGAATATTCCACATTTGAAACTTTATGGCCCCTAAGTTAAGATCATAAATACATCTTTATTTTTGAAGTCTGCAATACACCCTAAGGGAGACCTAGTTTTACAGACTGCAGATATTGTAGATGTAACGCTCCATCCCCTTACATCTTGTTGAATCTGTGCTGTTTTAAATTCAAACGCTGAAGCAGGTGATGCACAAATCTCTGGCAGGAAACCGGCGTTGAATGTCACATGAATATGGATCAGACCGAGAGCCACCGTGCTCCGGGACAGTCAGCTGATATCTAGTATTCACCCCCGAAACACCACCTCCGGGCAGAGACACGGGGGTCTGTTTCCAACAAATCTGTCTCAATCCCTCAAAAAAAGATAAACCCGGACTGCTGTGAGCTGAGTGCTTTGAGCTATCGCAGAGGTAGCGCGAGGTCATGTAGCAGGAGTTTTTTTCCCCCCCAAAAAAAGCAAGTCAGAACCGTGGACTAGCTTTGTGTGGAGTTTATGCTACAGCCTTCTTTTACCTGGAAAAGCTTCACTTGGCAACCATAGAGCCCACTCTGGTTTTATGCATTCATTTGAAGGTCCAGCTGAGGCCTGAGTTTCCTCGGGCACG
The DNA here is from genome assembly GCA_028564865.1 of Zenarchopterus dispar. Classification (NCBI taxonomy): domain Eukaryota; kingdom Metazoa; phylum Chordata; class Actinopteri; order Beloniformes; family Zenarchopteridae; genus Zenarchopterus; species Zenarchopterus dispar. Next base: position 8,730 of record JAOWBL010035815.1, read on the forward strand.
TTCCAGTCCCATTAGGATTTCCTTTTTAGAGAGTGGAGAGCTGAGAGGCTCACCTGAGACCGCCCGTCTCTGTATTGTCCAGAGACATTTCTCATTTTTCTTCCTGGAGAAACAATCTTCAGGAGACGACGTGCTCAAACGTCTCCAGGCTGCAGCCAGGAGGGAAGATGCTGCAGACAGAGACGAGCAAAGAAGGATGATAAAATGTGTCAGAGCAGCGGCTTTATGGTTTTATTTCGTGTGGGGTTTTTTTGTCCTCTGGTGACCCTTATTTCTCTGATCTGTGCCCCCAGTTGCATCTGAAACAACTGAGAAAACCATCAAGTCTTTTAAGTAAGGGGATTCATTCCAAATATCTCTCACACAAACATAAAAGATGAAAACAGATTTTAAGTCTGCCCTTAAATAATAAATAACTTGAAAAGTCAGTTGGTTTGAAGCGCTGATGAGCATGGAAAATTTAAGCGAAGTTCCCAATCTGATGTGGTCTTAAAGGGTTTTCTTCGACTAGTTTTTAGCCTCTTTAAAGTTTTGAATCACTAGAGGGAACATGAAAATTTTCTGTAAGTGGAGACTCATGTCTGTGACTGTAATGGAGCAGGATAACAGCAAAGCTTCAGGTTTTTTTTTTCCCTCCAGATTCCAGACAACTTCCTGTTTAATGTCTCTCCTTCCTGTCAGATCGGTTGCTGGTGTTGCAGCAGCTAAATCATTACTGAAGTAAACAACACAAGGACTCTTTGTTATTCTTGTCTTCACGTTCTATCCCCGCCTGATCCCAAGATAAACATGTTCAAAGCTGCTGCAACCTGACAAACAGTTTGCGAAACATTCAAACAGGAAGCCATTATTCCGTTCCGTAAGCTTTGCCTCTTATCTCTGGACTCACATCTGTGGAGTCCTCCCTGCTCCGCCTGTCCACCACCCCGCCCATCCGAACCTTCTCCAGTAGTCCCAGACGTCCACAGGATGTCTCCTATCTGTCCCTCTGTGGGACAGATGCCCCACCGAGAATGGCAGACGTACACACCCAAGAGTTCACCAGAAGAATTTGTTTGTTTGTGCTTCTATTAACAGCACTCCGAAAGGGATTTCTTTAATCTCGGCAAACTTGCTGGTTGAGTCGATGGCACCCGTTTTTTTTGTTTTTTTGCAACCAAACAAAAAAGTAATTTTAAAAAAAGGATGACAAGGAGTATCTCAGAAATGTCATGTCCTCCTCCAAAGTTTTATAACGAAGACTGCTCGACTGAGCTTGTCTGCAGGTGTACCAGCCAAGTCAAAAGTTCATTTCCTTTTTTAGAGAAGGTTTAGGCTTCACCTCACAGCAGCTGCTCTTTTTTTAAATCTCACAGAGCTCATAAAACAACAGCAGGAGGAAAATCAGTTAAGAAATTGGCATTTTATATTAAACAAACTGAGCTTTTTCATAGTTTCACTTCAGTGAGTTGGAATACCACGTTAAAGAGTAAACACATATTTTTTTAATTTTATTTTTATTTTTGTTTGTTCCTGCTTGTTGTCACAATTTGTATGAATATAATCTGTGGACGTAAAAAAAAAAAAAAAAACATCAGTCATTGTGATGATAATTCTTATCGTCTTAACTCTACACTGTTGACCATCATTTTGGAGTAAAACATTTTTTTTTATCTCTACTCATAAAAAAAGGAATGACTTTAAAGACAAAGTTATTGCAACTTATCGAGCAAAAATGTATAAAGAAAAACCAAATTGAGTGATGTACAAACAAAATATGTATATACAGTATTTTAATTGTGGTGATCAATCGAACAACAATAAAATATCTCTCTTCCTTACTGATTTCTAAAAGATAAACATTTCGTACACCTTAAGAACCTTTTTTATGTACTTTTAGAACATCATTCGCTCTTCATTCGTCAAGCATCATTCGTGATGCATAGTTGCAGCACCTGTTGGGATTCGTTCACATGGTTACACATCAGCGATCACCTCAGAGGCGACGGGAGCTTCAGTTTCTCTCCCAGGAACACTTTGAAGAGTCAGATGATCAATACGCTGAGCTTCTAACTGATGGACTATCTCTCCAACACCTGAGCCCCAGTAGCTTTCCCCGCTCGATTATGTCTGCATGAAAAAAACAGTAGACAGAAGAAGTTAAAAAGATTTCGAAGCCCAGACAGTCATAGCAATAAACTGTTGCTTCATTGATATTTAATTAATCAATTCCATTCAAAATTAGATATGCAGCTTTTCATTAGTACATCAGTTAATTGAAAAAACAAATCAGGAACAAGTTGGTTTTTGATGAGTCCAGTTTGTACTCAAAGAAAAAATGACTAAGTAAACGATAAAGAGATGCCAAAAGACAGTTATAAATGTGATTAGTTTATTAATATCTGGGAATCAATCATATGTGCACACTGATCGATCTTTTTTTGTCTATGAGCAGTTCCAGAGTAATTATCAGCCGACCAGTGAACATCCCCAAGCTGTTGAGGACTCATTCATTACTAACCACTCCACATTACTGATCCAGTCATACATAATAATGAGTTGTTGCTAGGCAGTTCATCTTTGCTTCGTTATGATTACATTTTGTGTCTTTTAAGTGTTGAATGATACCGAGTTGTTTCTGAATGCTGAATAATTCATCATTACTTGTCCAGAGGCTTTTGCAATCTTGAGCAATCATTACTTATGCTGTCTGTTGTGTTTTGGTGTTTTTTGGTTTTTTTTTTTAGTCTTTTTGGTTTCTTGTTTTGTTGAATTCTTGTTTACTTGTGTTCCCCTTGATGCTGTTCTCCCCTGTTATGTTAGCTGTTTGCTTTACTGTCCATTTTACTTTGAAAGTTTGGGTTAGACTACCTCTTGTTCTCACCTCTTCTGATTGTTCCCACCTGTGTTTTGTCAGCTCCTGTTAACATACAGCTCTTCCTTTCTTATCCTTATTACTGAGCTCTCAGTGTTGCCCTCTTTGTTCTTGAACTAGTTGCTTTTGTTGTTTCGGTTTTTTGCATCATCAAAGAACCAGACAAACAGCCTGTAACATCACCTGTAGCTTTTCGTAAGAGTCTATATGAAGCTTTTAACCCCCCTCTCAAGCATGTGTCGGGTTGTTCTTGTGAATTGAATGGCAGCTGTACCCGGTTCCTACAAAGGCTGTAGGAAACTATGCCCCCCCTCCATAAATGTCTTCAAATTTCAGATTTTGTACGAACTGGGAGACTCACACGAACCCACCGTTTGTAGGAATCTTTGTGACTGAGGCTTAAGCCTGGCGCTTCACTAAACTTCACCCTCTGACCCTTCCAGACCAACCCAGACCTGGTTATGGTGATCCGTTTGTGCAATTAACATCAGAACAAAGCATATTATTTTTAAAATAAGAATAATTTGCACCTGCAGTTACTCCGAATGCAAAATCAAACTATAGAGAACTAAAAAAAAAAACAACTTTACAGCAGAGAGAAGCATATTTCTAGCCTGGTTTAAAAGTTAAACATTTTTAACATGGAGGGTTTCAGTGAAGATTGACTGACTTTTGGAGCTATTCTTTGGTGGTTTTTCAACCATTTCTGCACTTCTTCTTCTTCGATTGTGTCCAGATGTAGCCTCTTCGTGATGCAGCATTTATTGTGAGTCCTGCTGCCGATTTGTCCCACGTCTTCACTTTGATATTGCTATCGTGATGAGTTAATAATCAAATTTAATGAGATGCTTTAAAAAAAAAAAAAAAAAGACCTATTACCTTACATTTGCAAGATAAAGTTTCATAATAATGAATTTCACTCTCATGATAATTCTATCCTATTGCTTAACACTTTTTGTCAAAACTTTGACTCAGTATCTGGTCAAAAGGATGGGAGTAAAGCAGGACAAGATGCCAAAAATGACCAATTATTTCAAAATAAAGTAAGGAGCATATGAGACACTGTTGATTAGTGGTGGCATCAGTAACAACTAACTAGTTTGATTCAAGGTATTGATAAAAGCACAAGCAGAGTACTTTAATAGCATTAATAGTTGCTCTCATGACTTTTAGTAGCAGCTTTAGTGGTACAGATCCAGTAGCACCTCAGAGGTTTTGCCTGTTGTTGATACAGAAGAGCACTGGGTCTGCTGAAGTCGGCGAGAGCCGGTAGCCCTCTGTCCGGGCGTGATAATCCAATCTGAACTGTTGCTCCGACAGCTCTCCAGTCGGCCTGCTGATAAAAGGTTTAGTCTGTCTGAAGCTGATGGATCTGATCTGTTTCTTGCGTTTGCTCGGACAGCATGTCAAAGCTTTAAATTAAAGACTCTGTCCGCCTTCAACAAAATTCGCCCATTTAAGCCGCACGATTATGCTGATTTTAGTCTGTCAGTCTTTATTCCTGAAAAGCGAAATATGAATTCATTTTGGATGAAGGGGCACGGAGAAGCTTGCTCTGGTACAGTGTAATACAGGCTCATTGGTATTCTGATGAACACTACAGATAAGGACTTTTTTTTTTTCTTTTGCCCTAGAGGGTTTGGGAGGAATCCCACAGAGGCTCCTCTGCTTTTGTGGAGTGGTTGCGATTAACATGAAACGAAGTTAAATGTGCTCCATGGAGGGTTAAGAGGTGAGCAGGACATGTTTAATTATCATCAATGGATCAGTGCCTTGGGGCTGTGCATGTTTATTCCATGAGATTATGATAGATTATGGACAATTTCTTTTTACACTTACATCTCAGTTATGTGCTCAACAACTTCATTAAGAGAAACTCGCTGCAAGAGCACAGCTAGGGTTCAGTTTCATCCTCAAGGCGGTTTTAGATGAAGCTGACGACGCATTTGGGAAACTGACTCCTCGACTTCCTGCTTTTAGGGGGCAACATCACAGGGCAAAATTTATTCAAATATCCAGCTCTTTTCCATAGAGCGTTCAAAGGATTTCATAATATATTCAGGGATTTAAAAAAGAAATAGAGTAGGCGAGGTGTAGAAGTATGATTTCTTTTTTTTTAAAAAAAAGAATAATTAAAAGAAATAATTTTAAAGCAAGTGCACCATTTGCTCGATATGCTATCTGATAGATGTACTGTATTTTTTTAATATGGTGTTTTAAATCCTAGCCCATATTGTTTTTTGTGACAGATCTATTTTATTCACTGTATTTCACTCTAAGAGAAAAGATATAATAAGGGAGCAAAAAAATGAAATGAGAGGATATTAAAAACTTCTTTATGCTTGTATAACATTTTTCAGTGTTTCACTTCACTCTTTCTGTCTTCACCGTCTTCATCGCAAAAAAAGATCAGTTATTAAGACCTCAGTTTAATCCTTCAATTTTTCTCTCAGAATCTCTAAAACGGCAAGAAAATTGAGTTTTAAATTACAGCCATTTTCTGACACCGTTAAAGACATTTCACATATAATTTCAGATCTTTTTAAGCTTTTCACACTTTTTCAAACCATTACCTTTTCGCTTTTTAATCAAGCAACAAGGCGGGGACCTGAACACACACCTTTATCTCAGAAGGTGGAGATGCTGGATTTTGAGACTGGTTCAGATCTTGATGTCTGAGTAACTCAATTTTGTACACGAATGAATGAAGTACCTTATTTGGACTTACTCCCAGGACAGACAGTGACAGCGGGAGTTGAAAAAAAATCTGTCCTTTTGCCTCATGCAAAGTTGTTTACAATCAAATGTTAGGTACATGTTGTCTTTGAGCAAAAGGATCACATAGACATTTACATAAAATATATATAAGAATGCTACATTAGTGTGAATACCTAAATGAGAAATGCATTGTAAAGTGCATTTTAAAACAAAGACGAGATTAGAAAGGTGACACACTTGTTTTCATTCATCAAATGGAAAGTACTTCAAGGCTTTGAAGGATGAGAAATGAAAAAAAGCTAGATTTGTGCAATATTTCAAGCTGAAGTCAAAAGGTGACCCTTCACTACTTAGCAGTTGATAAAAGCTCGGTAAAACACACATGATTTGTAATGACTGTGGCTCTCAACCACTGCTTGTCTTAGACAGGGTCCTCCAAGGAAAAAAAAATCTCAAGTTTTTCTTCACGGTTAAGTAAAGGTTAATAAAATAACAACGATGAATAAAATCATGAAATAAGATTCAATGTAACACAACAGGTGCAGCAAAAGTAATTCCACCTCATCAGATTCCTCTCAGGTAGCGGTAACTCGCAGGTTAGTGTAAAACTGAATGGCTTTATTAATCTTTTCACTGCTGATGGTAACAAAAGAAAAAACATCTATACCTATTTAAAAAAAAAAGGATAGGATAAACAGTAAAAAATACATGGAGAACATGATCTCAGTGAAGAGTTTATCCTTCACCGATGCATCACCTTGACCAGATTCTCCTTGGATCTATATTTTGGTTTCTCCTACATACACTAATATTATTTTCCGTAATGCTTCTTAGCAGAGAGATGACGGAGCAGAACCAGTCCAGATGTAAAGCCCGACGGACCGTCACAAGCCTTATGGATTATTTTGCAGCTTCTATTTTTGGCTCCTTCTTTCAGAGCTTCCAGTTTGAGCAGCGCCGCTGATGATGCGGCACAACCAGCCGGGCTCCAGAACCGCCTCATAGGCAACTTGTCTGTGTGTGTGGTGGAGCTGGGCGTAGCGTGAGGTGACCTCTGGATAAAATAGATAAATATTCCAGCATCCTCAGCAAGTGGACCCCTCACAACACACACACACAAAGTGCTAAACCATGATTGATCAGGGTGCAAGATTAATACTACAGAGCACCTGAACTCAAAATAAGTCTTCGTTTGCAAGTGTGACTGAAAGATGATGCAGAATTTTATTTGCAGGAGTAAATATATATCGTTTACCACTCCACAAGTGTAAGTTTAGATGGAGTGACCGCCGCTCTGGCCCCTGACATTGAATCTAATAGTGAGTGATTGGTGGGAGACGAAGCCTGCTTCGGATCAGCACACAGGATCCTGCTTTCTAACATGATTTATTGATGTCTCTAATAGCATCAATGGAGGACTTCAGGGAATGTCACCTGCTTCCCATGAATTTAAAATAGCCTTATTCACTAGCTCTCTTGCATAAATTGGACCCTCCTTCCATACATCTTATATTTGTGTACTCTAATGTAAAACAGTTTGATGCCGTTTGTCAGATCTGTGAGGACATCATCTTATGGTGATTTTTACATATGCATTGTTTTCTGTTATTAGCAGATGGTATTCTTAGGTTATCATCTGGGCCGTATAGATAGCAGGACAGCAGAATTGTGTGTGTGTTTGTGTGTGAGATAACAGCTGCATATCCTCCTCCCTCCCTATAAAGCATGTCAGAGAAGCAAAATAATAGAGGGACCTTCAATTCAGTGTCACCTTTTTTTTTTTTTTTTCCTCTAATGCTCTTCACATCCTCACTCCTTGCATCATCATCACTACACAAGAGGCTCTGACTCTTGTTCTGGGGGCAAAAATGTTTGCACCAAAAACAGCCAACATGCACAATGGTGGGGGGGGAAAAAATCATGCTGAGTGGACGACAGCTGTTGACCAAGACAAATGTTTTAAAATGCGCCCACTGCATTCTCCTCTCTCGTACCTTATTTTCTTTCCATGTCCTTATGTGTTTAATCCAACCTTCTTGCTTTTGTCCATGTCTTAGCCTGCTGAAACACCCACACAGCTCCCTCTGGTACTCTGCACTACACCTCTTGCCTCCTCTCTGCACGTTTTCCCACCCTCTCCGACCTCACCATTCTTCCCCTTTCCCATCCAATTTTCTTATGTTTTATCCAGTAATGGATGTTCTTGGAGCTCAAGTTACTTCTTAGGTCTTTTCAATCATCTCCTTTGTTAATTCACTCCCTGTGTCACGGCGTTGTGTGGGTTGGGCTAGGCTCTCCATTTATAGTCGCCATGCTTTCAGGTTCGCTCCATCAACCAGACGAACACTGGCTGTGACAATTCATACCCATTTGCCTGATAGTAAGGTATAGTCTATATAAGTAAGAGCAGAATGGAAACACATCCTCTGTCATTAGTCTACAGCAGCTTGCTAGCATTTGTAACCGAATAAATTGCTTGAAAATTTAAGGCACAACTTCTATAATGACAGTTATGAAGCTGTTTTATTCTGCTGAGAGGTAGAAGTCAAGGAAAATTATGTCACATATTGTTTGCTCTCCATAATCTTCTGCAAAGTAGCCCAGCTATCCTTTAATAAGCGCACAGAAAAACACTCTGAGAGACTCCCATTTGTGTTGTACAGCCCAGACAATGGGCTATATAATTTCTATAGACAAGGGACGGGAGAATTGTAATTTGTCAAAATGTGAGAAGATGTGAAAGAGCTTTTATCTCCGCCTATATGTCACATTTCACCATTATTTTAACATTATTTAAAATGTGGTGGTTGGCACTGTTATCTCACAGCAAGAAGATTCCTGGCGTCAGTTCTGGCAGAGGTCCTCCTGAGTGGAGTTTGCATGTTCTCCCCATGCTTCTTTAAATTTTCTCCGGGTACTCGGACTTCCTCCCACATACAAAAACAAGATTAATTGGTGATTCTAACTTGCCAATAGGAGTCGGTGTGATCATGTGTGGTTGTCTATGTCACCCCCGATGGACTGGCGACCTGTTCAGGATGTACCCCTGCCCTTTACCTGAAGACAGCTGGGATGGGCTCCAGCAGACCCCCATGACCCAGAAATGGAGCAACAGGTCAAGAAAATGGATGGATGGATGTTGGTGCTCCTTTATGAGTCATCGCATAAA
>JAOWBL010035815.1:17570-28130 GCA_028564865.1 Zenarchopterus dispar
ATGACCCAGAAATGGAGCAACAGGTCAAGAAAATGGATGGATGGATGTTGGTGCTCCTTTATGAGTCATCGCATAAAATCCACCTCCACCCTGTTGTGATCGGTTCGGTACATTGTGTACCAGCTGAAATGGCTGTAAACAGGAAGGATCTGACCCATTGAAATAGTTGGCCAGATTAGGTCCAGGACTCTCTTGAAATTGTCCAAAGAAAATTGATATTTGACCGTCAGGTTGTACTGCAAAAGGATTAAAGATGTTGACTTGTAGTTGCCTTCAGTTATTGTGTTAATAATGCTTTCTCACATTTATTGGTCCCCAAAATCATCACCTGATTTCAGACTTCTTATTAAATTGTAGCAGTTAATTAGACAGTAGTGGTATTACTTTTTGGAGGTAATTTCTGTGTTCTATATTTTCACCTGTCAAACAAAAATTAAATAAAAATTAAACCACACATTTAATAAAGCATTGTATTGTCTCAGACAGCCATTAGCAGTAATAATGCCACTCAATATATATGTGTGTGTATATATATGTATGTGTGTGTGTATATATATATATATATATATATATATATATATAACTCTATCAGCAGACAATTACTGCAAAGTATAAATGCCAAGGTTTAGCAAAGAAAAGTTTAGTAAATATTTTTTTTCAGCCAAGTGGATTCATGGAAACAGTTTTAAACTTGTTCACATACAAGTCACAGAGTTTCCATTTCATTTATCAAACTTAACATAAGTCTTTCACGACTTTCCATTTTGGTTTTTGCAATTCTACATCCCCTTTTCCGGTTTTACCATTTATTTTCATTAACTTAAGGAAGTAGCACAATAACCTGTTGACCTTATGAGCTTTAATTCATTCATCTTCTACTATTTTCATATGTGTCACTGATAAGTTGAACCCCATAACTGTTTTATCACCTTTCATAATGAGGTAGAAGGGATCTGGCTGAAAATCTTATTCAAAAACTTTAATCAAAACTAATACAACATCATCAGTATTCAGAAGTAACCCAGCAGCATTTATGGGCCGTGTTATCCTAACTTTGCATCCAGGACTTATGAATATTTGGACAGTCAGTTGTCTGACAGGCTAACTTTAAAATCAGCTTCTCCCCTTTAACATCTCAGATACAATCTTTTAATAAAACATGATGTAACTGAATCGCAAAGTTCCCAATGAATATTAATCTCAGTGTTGGCTACAGAAACTACATGATTTATGAGAAAAACTACATGATTTATGTAGAGCTTCTAATCACCTGAATCAGTCAGGGGCTTTAGAGCATTTAGGCTGAGCAACACTAACTTTCTGTTTGGAAAAGGAGTCTAGATGGTACAGTTTCTTGACTCGCAGCAGTTTTGGTTTGTTAGATTGTGTCAGCTAAGTGTGGCTACTGGTTGAGTGCCTCAGTCTAGACCAGATTTCAAAAGTAACATTCAATATTTTGCATAATAATACTCATAATTATCACTTTACTTTGTGCCCAGCAGTAAAGCTTCATCCAAGACTTTGGCATTTGTCTCTCATTCAAAAATTCTCTCTTTTTTTTTTTTTTTTTCACACTTTTGCTCACACATATTGTTTAAAACAGGATTTTATGTGTCATCTTAAAGGGTAAACATTATTAACATCACGCAGGATCACGGCTGGGTTTTACAGGTTCTGTTTGACAGTTGCACCCCCTGCTTAAAGGATCATGTCGTTTACATAAATCAATAATCGTGTTATTTGCATTTGCAAATAGAAGTCCAGAGTGGCTTCTGCTGATTAGAGATTTGACAGACTTGGTTAAGGGGACAGCACGGCCCAGTCTCTCATTACTGCAAGTCTGTGTGATTGAGCATGCAGGAACATGATTAGTGAACGATGTGATTTTCTGCTGTAATGTATATTTTAATTCTGTGTACACATGAAGGGTCCTATGGTCAAAAATCAGATATTACAGGCATTAACTATTGCTTTGATTGTTTTGTATATACACATATATCTATACAGTCTGCACCCTTCCACGTTTTCATGGATCAAGTCATCCTCTCATCTCTTCTCCATTTCTCTCCTGCTCATTCTTGGAAATGGAAACTTGGTTTCCATAGTTACTGATGGAGCACCATAGTTAAATGATGGTCTGAACATCTAGGTCACATCAATGGCTGGACAGTGTTTTGTGTGGCTCTCCCAGTCCTAGTCACCTTCTCTTCATCTTGTCCATTTTGTTTTTCCAGTCCCTTTTTATTTTAAAAGCTTGGCAGTTATTGTTGCTGTGACCCAAGACATCAATTCATGTCTTTTTATGACTGCAATTAATTAATTTCAAAGCTGAGATCAAACTTCAAAATAATACAGATAATATATTCAGTTTGTGTGTTTCCATAATCTAACTCACAAGTCTTTTAATAAATTCATTTGAATCATCACAAAGAGGTAAAAGCATTTCTTTGTGTGATCATAATCAAAGGATAGGGTTGTAAATACTCTACATTTTTTCTTTTGTCAACAAATCCTTTTGAAACTTCAAAACCATAAAACGAAGTGATCTCCCTGAAGTTTATTCCTCTGAATCTTAACGCTTCATTGTTGTTGAGGGAAAAAAATGTACTGCAAAAAAAAACATATAATCAATTACCTTTATCTCCAGCCCACAGCTTTTTGGGTTATTGTTAAGGTCTAGCCTTCTTCACAAATAAAACTATTTTCTCTCACTCTGATAAGTATTTACAAATTGCGAGTGCCAGCAGCTTGTCTTGTAAGTCGTAAAGTGTTTGAAGTGTCTATTTTTTGGCAATAAATATAAATCTTAGCTTTGATCAGTGAGCCAGTACTGGCTTAGACTCAAACAGAAACTAACACAATAAAAGACATGTTAAAGACAGGGGGAGATATAATAATAATAATAATAATAATAATAATAATAATCATTATTATTATTATTATTTTTTTTTTTTTTTAATTCTTTTAATTTGACACCAGCAACAGTTTGAAACATCTTAAGGGGCAAAAAAATTGACTGGAGTTTCTGTGCAGTCTAATAAAAACAAAAGAACACAACATAAAAATGGCATTTCACTCAGAGAAACTATCAGAAGTAAAATGGTACACCACTGTACAGCAAAAGACTGCGTGGCCAGAGAGTTCAGTTACATTTTTAAAAAGAGAAAGGTCTAAATGTAAGCTTGCAAACACACTTGGAAAATTCATAATTGTGGCTACTGCCCCCCCAACCTGAACCTGGATAAGCAAAAGAAGATGGATAGATCTAATTCTTTTGGTCACTACTCGTTGCTTGTGAGGGTAGGGACATAGACCAACTGGTAAATCAGTCTTTACCACAGCAGACCACAACCTCCAGCTCTGTTCTTCCATCACTCGTAAACAAGACCCCGAGATACTTGAACTCCTCCACCTGGGGCAGTATCTGATCCCTGACCTGGAGAGAGCAGTCCATCCATCCAAGACCATGGTCTCGTATTTAAAGGTGCTGATTCTCCTTCCAGCTGTTTCACATTCGGCTACGAACCGCTCCAGTGAGAGTTGAAGGTCCTGGCCTGATGAAGCCAACAGAACCACATCATCTGCAAAAAGCAGGGCCCAGTTCTGGGGTCCCCAAAACAGAATCCCTCCACTCTTCCCCTTACTCCAACATTTTATTTTTTTTCATGGCATGGACATATGTAAAGCTGACAGTGGCATGATTGAGAATGCTCTCCATTTTACGCATCAGCTGGCCACCACAGAGTCTAGCCCTTAACCCTCGAGAGAATATTTGGGATATGTTGGAGAAAACTTTATGCAGCAGTCAATGTCCCATCAATAACACAAGATCTTGTCAAAAATCAATGCCTATCTAGATGGAAGTAAATGTTGTAATATTTCACCTTTTTTTTTTTTTTGACCAACTCGTATTTGCAAAGGAAAGACCAAGTCATGTCAAAATGCTTGCCGAGTGTTGTTAAAAGGAGAATTGATGCAACACAGAGCCACAACTGTTACTATTTTGAATGGCTTGAATGATTTATAAAACACTCCTACTGTTTTTACATTTGTTGAGCTGTTTTGAAATATACGGTAGTTATAACTTAACATATTCAGTGTATTCAGTGTTATTCATGCAGTTGAATAGATGATGGCGGCTCTGCATTCATACTTCTTTTACTGTGTTCTGAAAGCAAAGAAACTACCCAGGAGGGAGCCCACTCAATGTGTCAATACGAACTGTGTTTGACAGCATCAATAAAGGTTGGAGAGGAGGGGGAAATTAATAAGCCCTTCCACCCTCCTCCCTCCTGTGATTCTCTGTTTGGATAACAGTAGAACCAATAATCCCTGTAGGAACATGATAATAGCATGTCACTTCACAGTCGCTTTATGGGATTGATCTTGAGATGGTTTTAGCATGTTAAGTAGCCCACTCAGACACAGAAATGGGCACAAAACTATGAAGGTGTCTTTACAAGCCGTCTTGTCTTACAGTGAAACAACTTTGGCCATCCTGCATTTTGACTTGAGTAAACGCACTAGTTCACATTTGTTTCTATAAAGACAGACACGGGTTTTTAAAAAACAAACAAAAACAACCTGTTTTCTCAAAACACAAACATTTGATGTCTACATGCAATGTAACAAACGTGATCTCAGTGCCTGCTGCCACCTCGTACACGCAGCCTGTCTAGTGACTGATGCAGTTAACACAGAAGTCCAAACAAGGTGAGTGATGAAGCGGTTCAGTTCATTACAAGCTGAGAACCATCCGTTCCGCTGCTGAGCTGCAATCTTGTCCCAGTCAAGGACATTTAGAGAAACTGTGTATATTTAAGAAGTAAAAATAATGAAAATATGCATTTACAGGGAATAATTGTGTCATGCAGGTAAACGCGTATTTTAGACTAGCATGTACTAACGTTATCCCTGATTCTTCTGCAGGTGTTCTAGCATTCCTAGCACTACCAGTAGGACTGGTGTCGTCAGCACAGGAGCTGTACCTCAGCCAGACTTCCCAGGACTCTGTCTCCATGGCAGCCGCCCACAGCAGCCCCATCTCTACCCCGAAACCTGCCCCCCTGGAGTTGCATCAGGAGGGCTCCAGCAGCGGGGAATGGTCATCCAAAGCCACGCGGCTCTCAACCATCATCCTTCCTTCTGTTGCACTCCCTCTTTTCGCCTTGCCTCAACCACCCACCCACGCTTCAGCCCGGGCTCAGGAGGATCCTGCCGTTCGCGACGCAAATACTGTCACCTCAACCACTGTGAGCGCTCATAGCCATGTGACTCAGCCCAAGGTATCCAGTTCTGATACTGGAAACCAAGGCGTCACTCGCAAATATGTCAGGGCCAATCAAGTCCATAACCCAGTTACTGTTAGCACTAAGCAGGCCAGCAGCAGCCCCAAATTTCCCAGCACAGCCTTTCCAAATACATATGCGGAGCCTGCTGCAAGAGATGTTCTGATCCCCCTGGCGATTGCGTCCTACTCTGGTTCAGACAGAGGGGATATACTCAGTGCAGATCACAAAACCTCTCACAAGCAGAGTGTGGAGGAATCAAGCAACTCCAGGCAGGTGAATGTTCAAGACCTGCAGCGTTCCTCAGTAGATACCAATTCTGCAAGAGACCTGAAACTCAGGGAGCATGCGTTAGGGTCCCCAGAACTGTTTAGGCACCACACCATCACGCTGCGGGAGGTGCATGCTGTACCCGAGCCTCCGACTTCTCAGCTGGTTTTAGAGGCGACGAAAGATCCTGTTACTCGAGTCGAGGGCTCGCTAGAGAATTCCACTTCTGCATCAGCCACTACGGCGCAGTCCACTGAAATGAACCCCACAGAATCCAACACAGCCATCCCAGTCACCCACACTGCAGCCACCAATGAGAAGGGTCAGGTTGTTACAGGTAATGCCACAGACGGTCCTCCTATGGGACTCCAGCTGGGGAATGCGACTGCACCTGCGGGGCTGTTCTCCAACAACAGCTCAGTCGATGAGGCGCCTGTTCAGGGGAACAGCTCGGAGCCCCCCTCCACACCCAGCAGGAACTTCCTCAACAGGCAGGTGCCACCCACAACCAATGACCCCTTGACCCAGGGCAACAGCTCGGGCCCAACTGTCGAGCCACCGCCATCCCGCACAACAATCTGCCTAAGCAGGATGGATTTTGTATGGATCGTCCTAGCCATCAGTGTGCCTGTGTCCTCCTGCTGTAAGTAAAATCTGAGTATTATTCTGTCGAAACGTTGTTTACTGTTCAAAGATCCACATTTAAAGAATGTGGAGCTTTGTATTTACAATAGAGAGTTTCAGTGTTTGGAGAGTCAGTGTTCCTGATGTACATCTGCCTCAGTAAGGGATCTCTTGGATTCCCAGGATGGTTTTTGACAGCTATCAGATCCCCTCAGGGTCTACCCTAGTAGTAATAAGGGTTTTAGCGGGTGAGAAGATGTTGCACCCAAGGCATAACACAGTTCTGTTCGTTTTTATCTGTTGAAGATTTAGAAACTGACGAGCAGGAATCCCAAAATTGACTATTAGAGTCAGAGTTTATCTCATAGCTAATAAGCATCTCACAACAAGTGGAAACTTCTGATTATTTCTGGGTGGATTTCTTTTTCCTGCCTTCAGGGGCACATTTTGTTCTAACAGAGACGTGTCCTGATAAATGACGGCACTAATCCAGGTTCTGCTCTCCTGCTTCTGCCCTCTTCAGCCGTGCTGTTGACTGTGTGCTGCATGAGGAGGAAGAAGAAGTCGTCAAGTCAGGAGAACAATCTCAGTTACTGGAACGACACCATCACCATGGACTACTTCAGCAGACACGCCGTGGAGCTGCCCAGAGAGATACACACTCTGGAGAGCGAGGTACAAGATACTGACACAATATAACTCCATTACTGTTCAGCACTGCACACCCTGAGACGGTGGGACATTTTCTTGATGCTTCTCTGTGAGTCAGCAGAATGCTGTTAATGACTATGGAAACAAAAAAGAAAAAGGGGGCGGAAAAAAAATCCAGGTCTAATCTTCCCTGTCAGCAAGCCTCGAGGCCTGCTGAGGCACGTTTGAGCCTGAACCGTATTACTGCAATTTATAGGAGTCTTATTTGGAACAAGAAGAGCTCTTCCCTGCAGGGAAGCATCAAGTCTTTAGACACTATTCTGCTCTGAATATTTTGTTATATTAAAAATTCTGACAATAGCAGCAGCTAAATCTAGGTTAATCTTGTATTACAGCATTATTACAACATTATTAATAAATTATGAGATCATTTTGCACGACTGTTTTCCTGTGGGTGTTGCGATACAAAATCCTATAAAGCACTGTAAAACACTCCTCTGTGGGCAGGTTGTGTTAGGCTGGAGAACAGTAATGTTTTTTCTGTCAACCCACATTGACGGATGGGTTTATTTAGGTGTCTTGTGCCAAATCCTTCCCTATGTGCACTTGCAGCATGGCAACAGCAATATAAGGAGCCACAGAAGATGAACGCACAAATTTGAAACATGAAAAAACAGCTTTGTCCAAAACCCTCAGGAGACGAACATGTGTTTCTTACAACATGAAACTGAAAGCTTTAACTACTAACAACATTCAGTTTGATCAGACACTGCCTGTTCAAAGTCCAAGAAAGAAACTGTTAGCTCAAAAATGTATTAGTTACTGTTCTTTGACTAAATTCACCAGCACTGAGATATTTTTTCGTTCATTTATTACCAGTCATTATTTTAGAATCCCTTTTCGATAAGTCTTTTTCAGGTTGCTTTTTATTTTAGGAAAATCTTTCAAATTCTGAAATACCAGATTTCCCTGCTGGATTTTCCAATACTGTATCCATCTTTCCAGAATCCAAATGAATTTCTCTCTTTGATACAAAATATTTCCTAAAGATGGGATGCCACTTAGAAAACCATCAAAACGTATGACAGAGGCAGAGCGAGAATTAGATCGGTATCAACAAACGGAGACGTCAGTGACTGACTGTCCATCAGGCTTTCAGTTAAAAACTTGTTTTTACCAGTCCTGCATCCATCCTAGTTGACCCGTCCTTCACCTGTTGCGACTGTTTCGGTATGTTCCAGACCGGCAGAAATGGCTGTGAATAGACAGGGTGGCAGACCTATTTTGAGAGACAGACCTTTTTTTCAACAGCCATGAGGAATAACCTCCATCTAAAAAGGCATCTGACTTGGTTCAAAATTGTCAATTTAAGGCTAGATTTTCTTCACTGTGATAACAGGTCATTTTAGTTAAAGGAATCATATTCGACATATTTGTTTTTCCAAAAGAGGTCACAATGAAAGATCTGTTGCTTTTTCTTTTTTCCTCAAAATACAACAGTACAAACGCTCCCTTCTTTCAACCATGTTCTTATTGATCTGTTAATACTGGTCAGTTTGAGGGTGGAGCGGGCTAAATAACTACAAAAACGGGATGTGCCTCTTGACATTCAGAATGAAAGCTTTGTGCTAACCTCTTCTGAGGTTCAGCAAATGCTGCATGATGGAGATGAAAATGAGGAGGCTGGATTGGTCTTCTCTGATCTGGGTTTGTGATGTGACAGTACCCCGGTAATCTGAACAGGTCTGAGATCTTCAGTTTTGAGTACAACAGGGCTGTGTGAAGTCCAAGTTACAACTTTATACACACATTTTTTTTTAAATAAAATGTTGGCTTTAAATTTACTGCTTACTTTCAAAATGTAATTCTTTGCAACATGTAAGAGACAGGGAATTTTACCTCATTTACCATGCATTTGTTATCTTTCATGTCAAAAGAAAATAAATCTCATTAAAAGCAGATATGTCTCTTATGCATAAGTTCCCAGTCTGCTTTTTTTTGTGTATGTGTTTGTGTGCATGCGTGTGGGTGTGTATTCTCACTAGACTACTGCATGATGCATGCATGCCTTCTAAATTTTGTCCACAATATTTTCATCCTTTTTTTTTTTTTTTTTTTCTTTTTGAGGGTTGGTATATTCATGGTCGTTAATGTAATAATTTGCTCCAAAATTTCTAAATTACTCCATCAAAAGTTGAGGATGGGGTATCAGTAGTAACTTCTTTATACTCATTTAAACTAGATGAACCACCAAATTCTGTTTAGTAGCTTTACCATCATGAAAATCACCTTTTTCCATTTTTTATTATTTCATGCTATACTTTCTTTTCTTATTGTACATCACTTGTCTTAACTAAACAATGCTTGTACACTGCAATATACAAGCCCTGCATGTAATGCACATCATTTTATGCACATTTATGTACAATCATCTGTTTTGTTATTTGAAAATGGAGGATTTGATCGTTTTTGACTGCAGAGCATCTGTTTTAAATGACAATAAACATGTGAAAGTATAATTTTAAGATGACAAATGCTTTAAATTATTTTATTTTTGCTTTATTATGATGAATAAATCTCTGTTTCAAGTTAAATGATTACTATACTCAGTCACTTCTGATTTTTTTTTTAATGCATTACAGCGCCATCTTTTGGAAAACAAGCTGTACAACACTAGTATGGATGAGTGCATTAAACCTGGAAAAAATCCCCCTTTCTGTGGTTGTTTGTTCTGTTTGCATGTGTTTGTTTATTGTTTTGTTTCATTTGATCTCCCTTCTTTTATTTCTCTGCCACTGCTCACTATGCATTCCTTTGCCGCCTGTGGGGGTGTCAGGAGAGGGAAGCTGAGGTTGGATCATGTGTAGGATGCCCTTGGTGACACCCAGGTGTTGTTTCTCCCCTGATTTTTATCTGTCTCAGTAGAGCAGAAGCCTCATGATGTAGCTTCCCTGAAACAACGGGTAATTGACAGTGGTCTCTAGGACTTGATCATACGAGGGCGTTGGTTTGATTTGATTGGACCGCGCTGATAAAATGGCCTCATTCCTGCTATAAAAGAACTCATTTTGTTTTTCACACCTCCCTCCTCTAGCATCACTTCATTACTGCTGACTCACCATCACTCCCTCCCTCACCCGAAGTTCCTCTGCTGCTGCTTTTGTCGAGTCATCTCACCTTTTTTCTCATTTGTGAACCTTTTATGTCCAGACCTCCTCTTTCCTTTGTTTCTCCCTTCATCCAGCTTTGTCATACACTTTTATCCACATTTCCTTAAAAACTCCGGAGAGCACCAAACTCATACCTCATACTCTCATTGTTTTCTTTGTTTTTCCATTCCTGCTTTCTTCCCTGCTAAACTGCCTCCCCATTGCCTGTAGAGTAGACACGTAGACTGCAGCGTATGTGCTACTGCTGAAACACGGCTATTGTTTAGAAGTTATGCCCACACACTAATCTTTTTTTCTGTGTGTGTGTGTGCCTGTTTGTGTGTGTGTGTATTTTGCAGGAGCATGAAGCTTGTCTACCCCCTAATGGAGACTACAGCGGCAGCAGTGTTGTCTTGGTTAACCCTTTCTGCCAGGAGACCCTTTTCATCAACAGAGACAAAACTGCTGCCATATAGAGACGGATCCAGCCTCTCTACTCCCCAAGTGGTTGTCTTTATATATATATATATATATATATATATATATATTCAGAGACTTTGACTTTATACCGTATTCTA
>JAOWBL010035843.1:0-28124 GCA_028564865.1 Zenarchopterus dispar
TCTATCTATCTATCTATCTATCTATCTATCTATCTATCTATCTATCTATCTATCTATCTATCTATCTATCTATCAACCATTCACCTACTGAAAACATTTACTGCATCATGAAACATAAATAAATAATTAAAAAACAAAAAACCAGAATGTAGAGTAGCTCAAATCTTGTTTTGACAAAAGCGCTCCAATATTTGTCCCAAACTCCAGCAGCTCTCTTCAATTCCCAAACATACATGGACAATAATATTATTGAAAGAGGTTGAGGGGAAGTAGGAGTCGAAGAATTAAATATTTTTTGTTTTTTTTAAATGACAGTCATAGACAGCCCAAAATTGTGCAGCATACTTTATGTTTTACTATTGCTGTTACTGTGCTGTACAATGCATTTGCACTAAACAAGGACAATCTTTGTGAAATCTTAAGTCTTTGACTTTCAAATTGCATCTTATAATCTTCTCCCATCAATCTGGACCTGAGGTGTGCTGGGTCAAAGTGATGAGCAGGAACCATCAAAGTTCAGCCAGTCTCACCCACCTTGCAGCTCCGCAATCTTCCATTTACTTGAACTTCTTAATTCTGCCAATACTGAGTTAATATAATTCTGTTCAGGGCTCTAAATGGTTCATTAACATTCCTCGCTGGGGCCTGATGTCTTCTCTTGCAGTGAGTTTCTTTTAACTTCCTGTTCTGAATACTCCACCTCACACGAATACAGGCCTCTCATATGTTTTGTCTCAAAGGAACCTGCCACCTCATTTAAAGGTTTGGGTCACTGATGGGATGTAGGTTCATTAATAACAGGAACATTCTTAAAAGGTTCAGTTTTACAGGTGGTGTTGCCCATTTTGGTTCTCAAATCCTGACGATCTCAGCGAGGCAGAAAGTGTGTGTGCTCTCGATGTGTCTGTAGGATTGGGTTGAGATTGAAGCCCAGCTCCATTGGGTTTCTGTGACAGCCACAGCAGGCCTCGCTAATCACATTATATGTGCCTGTGACATAAACAAGGCTAAGACAGATGGTTCCAACCTATTTACCAAGTATGAACTACCCTGCAGGGTACTAATTGACTTGAAAGGGAATTTTCTTCAGATTGAGTGAAGATACAATTTTGCCTTACAAAACAAAGCTTAACTCTTTTAATTCCTCATCAACCATTGTTGTACATTGAAACTAAAACTGTCTAAATCATTTAAGTGTTTAGAAAGGACTCATTTATTATTGAATACAAGAAACTTGATTATTAAATGGTGGCTTTGGCATCATACCATGAATGCTATAACAGACGTCAGAGACTATGGAGGTTCCCATAGAGATGGATGACCGAACACATGCATCGCAAGAAGTGCATGGAAATAAAGTTTTAAGCTATTGTGGACGAAATACGAGAGAAAAGGTGGAAATAGTGTTATATTTGATGAAATTGTTATCTAAAAACTTTAAAATGCTAAAGTAATCATGTTAAAAGTTCAATTGTAGAAGTTCTTTTGAGTCCACTTAATAGCAGGGACTGTTAAATCATGCGTAAATAAGCCAAAATATTCTCTTTCAGCTTTAAAGCAGCAATTATAATCTCGCACTGAGGGGAAAAGATTGCTCGAAATCTCATAAAATGGTTAAAGTTGAACTATGAAGAAGTATCTAATTGACTCGCTGCGGAGGTTACGAGCAGTCATTATTTCAGTTCTGTTATTTTTATAAAATCGTCAGGCGAGGGCTGATTGTTTTAGCAGTTAGTTTGAAGCCCATCTGCACCCTCAGTTGAGTTTTATCCTCAAGACTGTTTTGAATAGCTGGAGAGGAGAAAGAGCCCCTTCAGGACTTTTTAACAGGAGCAGTTGATTAGCGTAGCTCTGCTGCCTGGCTTCTGCTAGTCGACTGAAAAATGGAGGTGCCACGCTGTCATATTAGATCGATTCGCCTTAAAAGCTCCTGTCAGGTGGAAAAATTCTCTCAGGCCGGTGTTTATTTAAAAACTGTTTCATTATTTTGTTCACTTTTGCCACAATAACAATGCATAACTTTTATTACTGCAAAATAATTTTACTAAGTTTGAGTTCCCATTGATCAGAAATGATTTAAGCTCCACTTGAATTTAGGATTACCCATGTTGCTGAACAAGCAGCATGACAAGGAAAAAAACAAAAAAAAAGCTCAGCAGTAATCAACCTTGCTGTTACAACTCTTCGGGAGTAAAATCTACTACATACACAAGCCGCAGAGTTTATTGCCACCACATAAAAGAGTTTAATAACCTGCAGAGTTTCAGCTGCTCGGTCTGTATGTTGGAAAAGAGTGAAAGTCATCTTGGGGAAAAAGATGCTGTAAAGGAGCATTATACATGGAGCAGGAGGACATGAGAGAGCTGTTGAAACTCATTACTTGCATCTTTATTCTTCTCATAATGATTTTTCCTCAAATTGGTGTCCTTTATTGTCCCAGATGTGCTCAGGGCCAATTGGCTTTTCCAAGGAGGTGGTGAATAAATGTTACAAGAAATGTGATAATACTTTGGCCACCACCTGTATTTCACAGGGAGAGGATGGAGAGAAGACGTATACACTTGGTGTCTTTGAAAGCCAGCGAGATGTACTGCAGAGGGCTTTGGTGACAATGGTTATGCCCTTGGTCCTTTATGTGTCAAGGTTAAGTGATGGTTGTGGCTTTCTTATCGACTTTCTGAGCAATAACTGTTTTATTTTTCTTTTTTAGTGGCATGTGATCGTAAATATTGCTGTATGCTGTACTGAAGGCTTTGAAAATCGTGATCCAGTAGCCACATCCAGCTCAAACATCATGACTGATCAGCTCACCATTAATCTACAGCCACTTTCATCAAGGCTATGATGTAAAGAGACTCTGGAGATCTCTTCTTGCCATTTCATAAAGGGCTGCAAAGTGGCATATATTGTTCTGCAGCTGTTACACATCTGTTAACAACGTAACAGCTGCAGAACAAAATGTAATGCCATTTCACCTCCAAGCCATTCACACCACACAGCAGTGTGGGATAAGGTGCTATAGTGGCACAACTGGCTGTATGAATGGGGCTTAGCTAGACATACGCCCTGACCATCTTATAATGTCACTATTTGAATTTAGTGTTTTTTTAAGTTTTGTGAACTTCAACAAAATGCAATAATTGTTTCAAACTTTGTCATTTTCTTAATAATATTCTATATTAGATTTGATCAAACTTTACTGATCCCACAGTAGGGAAATTCACCAGCCATAGTAGCTCAAAAACAATATAAAAGTGCAAAGAATCAAACACTTTATTTAAAAAAACATACAAAAATGTGCAATATACCAAAAAACTCTGCAGTTGCAATGTAGTGTACAGTATGCCGTGCATACTGGTCTAGTGGTTATTACTGGTACCTAGTATGCAACCATTAAAAACAGCACAAGTGGAAGCAGGTCATGTGACCACACTGACCAGCTCTCTCTCTCAGTATGAGATAAAGGATGTACAGCAGACTGGTCAGTGGCACACTGGAAAATTTCCCAAAGATAGCAGTTCATCTGGTTTCTTCATGTATACTGTAACGTACATTTGGGCAAAATCAGCACTCATTAATAGTGTAGGCTGTGGTTTTGAAAACAGCATTAGATTTTAACAAAAGTAATGCAAACAGAAGATGTTTCAAATTTTAGCCTCTTTTTGTTTTAATGAAAGGGTCTGTCTATAAGTACGGAGGTTAAGTCATTTTTACAGCACTGTCCGCTCTTGTTTGGTCTCTTGCTTCATCGTTGTGGTTTTCACTTCTGTCACTACTCTGAGTCCTTTTAGTCACCTTTGCCACGATGTCCACTGCAGCTCTGTGAGCTAGTCTCATCGTGGTTGTTGTGTGACATTGCACCATAAAGCAATATGCAGAGATACAAATCCAAAGTTGCATTGGCTGGTTTTTCCCAACAGTAGGGAACAGAGACCTCGAGAGCAAGAAAGCACTTCCCAAAAGTAATCAAGTATTTCCCCAAATAAAAGTGAAATAGATTTGTGTATTTTTTAAATGAAAAATTATTTTGTACTGCTTTAGATTGTTGGCAGTTGGACACTGAGAGAGCATCTAAAGGAGTATCAGTAAAAGTAGGCAGGAGGTGACCGCTCTGTTGCAGGCTGGTTTACCATACATGTAGTCCAACAATTTAGCGTGCACTCACACTCACATTACCAATTGTGGTTGAGGAATTGTACTCTGACTGAGTAGTGCTCACACTAGTCAAACGAACAAGCTTGAGTGGTGTTTTGCAGTATAACAATGGTAAAGAATTTGGGGATTTCGCCATGCACCAGGTACCAAATATTATTTTACGATTCAAAAAAACCAGAAACACAACTCAACACTGTATTCACAAATGAAAGGCCAGACTTTTTTATCCAATAAAAATGACACATGATCCAGAAACACTGCTGCCTTATGAGAGTTCCAGCTAATTAAAGGTGGACTGAGGCGATATTAAAAACTCTCTTGTTTTCTGACAAACCAAAATGTGAAATTCTTTTTTGTGATTCACTATCCAGGTTGCTATTAACACACAGTTGAACAGCCATCACATGAAGCTTTATGAGCAACACTGCAGCACAGGAAAAGGGTGTCTTGCACATCTGGGAAAGTACCACAAATACAGGATGACACATACAGGTGTTTGAGCAACAAATGCTGTCATGCCATTATCTTTTATCTCTGCCCTTTTATTTTCTTCTAAATTTTAATAACAATCAAAAAAATGCATAGAAGATATTTAATGTCTAGGTGTGGACCCAAATGGATGTGCAGTTAACTGTAAAAGAAAAAAAAGTGCAGCACTATGACAGAAGTGGTCTCCATGAAAGAAGAAGTGTGCAACAAGAACTGGTGTAGGTTCATGCAGCTATTTCAGGTCACATGAAACTGTGCTTTTATTATAATTTTGCTTAGTTAATGGTTTGTGTCTGCCTTCTGTTAACACCTTTACACTGAAACTGTCTAAAAAAAACAGCATTCACATGCTGAACGTTCAACAGTCAAGGTTAACCTGTGATGATTTGAGGTTAGACTTTTGACTGACACCTGGCTTAACCACTGGATAGACATCATTATTTCTTTATCAACCACCACTGAGCTAAAAAGCTTAGCCAAGCAACCTAGCATCAGCTAAGCACAGCAGTTATTTCTCATTTTACCACTAAATAATATGTGTAAGGGGATATACCGCTGCAAATGTTTCATTCAAACTTTAGTTGCATCTTTGACTGACAGAAATTGAGTCCGCTCCCTGACCTGTTTGTGTCCCCCATTTGCAACATGGTTCTGCACACATAATGAAAAAGAGGCTCCAAAAACAAGTGCGAACCATCTAACTTCCAGGTTGAATCCCCTGCAGAAGTAAGATTCATTGCAGCAGTTGGTCCTCACCCAGCGTTGGCTCAACGCAACAGTACTTTTTGATTTTGCCAGCAACTCAACATGTGAAACTGGATATTCTGCAGTCAGTGTCTGCTGGCAGCCCTACACCTGGGTTTGGTTGAAGGACCTGGTATCCACAGCTAACTTTGATTGATATACAGTGGGCGTGTTCCTGTCGGCTTCCCAGATGGAAACACGCCCACCATCTGTCAATCAAATTTAGCTTCGCTCCCAGCTCCTTCAGCCGAACTCTTGCTGCCATCAGATGTTTACACCGAGATACACCGTTTAACTTGTTGACTTGACGGCAAAATCAAATACGAACATTACGTTTAGCCAACGCTGGGTTAATACAAACGACTGCTTGCTTCACCAAGCATCATAGCATAACGATTTCGGATGAGGAAGTGAAAGCAGCTAACTTGGGCCGACTGTCAATCAATCATATTAAAACTAAATTTAATGCTTAATATAAACTCTCCTGGCATGGTACAAAAAAATACACCCCCGTCAGAGATGTCATGGATGTGAATTCAAACAATTGAGACTAAAACGCTTTTTTAAACTTGGCTGTAAATATGTTTATTTCTACTCTAAAGTCGGAGATTTTTACATGAGAGCCAATGGACATTAACTCACTTTTGCAGCCACCCTCGAACTGCAACGGAACTTAGTTCCGCATTCAAAAATCACCTTTTAGAAAACCTACGAGTTACATCACGATAGTCTGTCTGTAATTTTTACAACCAATGGGCTCAAGAAATTAAAAACTGGGCTTCTCCCACTGTTCTTATTTTTTCATTTTTGTTCACCTCTTTTTTCATAGTTTTTTTATTTAAACAGTGCCGCTGAAATACGAAAATTTCATAGTAGCTCGGAATATTCTGCATTTTTTCCTCTCGTGTTAAAGAGGCAACAAGCATGAATCATTTAATTCCTGCCTTCACAGATTTAATAGATGGAAATGATACTTTGCTGTCTTTACGCAGTTCTAGTTACTATATTTAATATTGACATAAGTGCTGTGCATTAAAAATGTATTTAACGCGAGTCCCTGAAGGCAGCATTTAACTTCCCGTTAACTTCCGGGTAACAGAGTCGGAAACATTTGTGGCTCACAGAAAGGCGGATCCCCGTTCGCCACTTTTGTCTTTCAGAACTTCAGTTGAATCTATTTTTACTTGTCACTCCTCGACGGGTCGCCATAATACAACTCAAATTGCGACTTTGTGCATTGAAACTACTTCTTTTTGTTTTTTTATTTTTCAGCCGTGCTCTACGACCGTTGTCACAGCGGCGGGAGCTCAGTGTTAGCCGAGTCGCGCTACAGCACGGGGAACCAAACACAGGACGATGGATGATAAAGAACTGATGTGGGCATTGAAGACTGGAGACCTAGACGAGGTCAAAAGCAAACTGGTAGCGGTAAGATGATTGTTATTCAGTCTGCTGATCCGTGTGCTGCTCGCAGCAATACACGGGTTTTGTATTGGTTAGCCTGCTAACTAGCTAGCTGTAGCTGAAATTGGGTAAGTCTAAATTGAGTAATCCTGTATTGTTAAAATATCGAAGCTTCCTGGATTACAGTAAGTACATTCAACTGGACCAGAATGGGTTTTGGGGAATATTTCAAATCTAATGGGTAAGGATAGATCTTATCGCCTAAATTGAATTTCTAACTTAGCATAGTTAGCAACATGCCGCACTATTGAGAGAGACATTTACTTTATTTCTAAGTTACTAGCTAGTTTTAACTATTACCGTAAATGAGGTGGGTTTGACCTGCGGGTAGTGTTCAGTTGCGCTGACATAGTCGGCCACTTTGTCTCATGCAACCTGTTGACATGCTAACAATAGCAATGACAATTAGTTTTTTTTTTTTTTTTTTAAAAAGCAAAGATGGAACCGAGTGCATACAGCGTGCACATTATTATTTAGGAATACTTTTTAAAGGAGTTAGGTTGGCCCACTATTAATATGTTGAGAGTATAGACGATAAAATAACTGGGCAAACTCTCCGTGACGTCACTCAGTTTTGAAACCTTTTTCTCCATTCTTATAGAATTGGGCGGAACGAACGGTCCCTAAACCTGACTGGGACACGCCCACCTCATGTCAATCAAAGTTGAAGGCTACCAGCTCTTTCAGCCAATCTACACAAGAGCAAGCTGTAGAGCTGCCGACGAAAGTTTGCAGCTGAATATCCTGTATCAAATGTCGTGTACGTGGTAAAAATAACCGCTGCATTTACACAACAGTGGCTTAGTATAACATTCGTTAGATCCACATTGACCCCATGACAGAAGTTGGATCATTAGCAATTAGTGGAGACATGCTTAACTAACGACTAGCCTCCTAACAGGACATACACAGGGAGGGGCCAAGCCTGGTGGGCGGAGTCTCATCTGTAACTTGGGAGGTGTTAAAAGCCTCGGAACTGCATAATTGATTTAGGTGCTAGTTAGTATTTACTAAAGTTAAATGTTGTTTCCTTGTTTCTTCCAAAATAAGGTTTTAATGCTTTGTTTTGTTTTCCTGATAAGGTTTTTAAAAGGCAAATGTATGACTTAGGATAATGTGTTTACAGTTTCATGTGCATATTTGATTCTTGTATAGTTTTGGTCCTTAAAATTGCTAGATCAGTTGATGTTAGATTTACATTTTATGTAAAATGTCTTGCGGGATGAGAGTTCATGGTCACATTGTAAGCTATAGTTCATTTGCTACCAGTACCAGAACTGAAAATACTTGCAGATGCTATCAAAAAATAAGAGTATTTATGTCAAGGCACCATCCAATGCCATGAAATTTTTTTCAAACAGAATTACAATTCTTCTTTTATTGCTCTAAAATCCAGAGTAGGAAGTTATTCTATCTGGTCTTTGAAATTCTTGTTTTGAGTCACCTGAAGCAGTTGCACAGGAGTTGTTATTCTGAGCTAGCTGTCTAGCTAGCAATATCACTTTGTTGGCAATATCACTTTATTTCAGGTTGGGAAGTCCTACCATGATAACTGAAACATTATCCTTTATACAAGGCTGCACTTTCCAGACTAAAACCAGAACAGTGATGGAGATGACCAGCCCCTGTGGGTCCTAGAAAATGTTTTCAGAGGGGAAAAGTGATTTAAGATGCCTAATTTATTTTCACTTACCCAGCTGGACAACTGCATGAGACTTTCTGCAGGCCCAAACAGAGTTTATTAGCCCTGGACAAGCAAGCAGCTGTTTGTGGTCATGGTCAGCGTGTTCACTAGGCTACGGGGTGTCCCTGTTGACGTGATACATCTGTTTTTACACTTTTAGTGTGGTATTTAAAGCAAGTTTCACACATGAACTCTGGCTAGTATTTGTGTGTCAACTGCCCTGAGCCTAGTTTGTGTTGTGAATTGGCCCTTTATAACTGAAAGGAAATGCCCAGAAACAGGTCTGGACACTGTTCACTTTTGTCCTCTTTAATGATCGTAGTAGACAACAGGAGCTTTTACGTATTTTAAATACATCAGTGGCAGCTGGATGGAGCCACAGCAAGCAGGACCTGATGAACAAAGTATTCTGCAGATATTGCAACATTTTGTTTGCAGCAAGTTGATGATTATGTTTTTAAGATTTTATATGAATCTTTTTGGTTTGACATTTTCATTAATCTTATCAAACAATAAATCTTCACCCAAAACCAGAAACACTGAATAAACTTAGCCACATTGTTCTTATCTACACAATAAAAATACAGTTCATATTTCTCAATTTTTGAACATCCACATATCTAGCTGTGGGATGACTTGTACATGCAGTCTGTACACAATTACCAAGAGACTTTTGAGGCATGATGTTGTCAAACTAAACTTAAAAATGTTGACATTTCCATGGTAAGATTACATTTTGGGCTAAGTAAAAGTCCTGAGACTATTTAATAATTATTAACACCAATATAGCAAATGCTGGTAGAGCTGCTCAAATAATCCCTTAAAGGTTTTTGGCCCAGAACACCATCGTGACCTCAATATTCCTCAAATGAAATCAGTATTAGAATATATTAAACACAGACAGGAGGAATGAATGACTCGAATGACCCAAAGTACACCAATCATTATAAACACATGACAGTATGTGTTGCAAAGTACTTTCTCAGTTACTGTATACCAAAATTGAAACAACAACTAAAATTAGATTCATTGCACATCCCTGTTGCAACTTAAATGATGGCAGAGGTTTTTCAGGGTCCTCCTGCTCTTCACCATTACATCTTACCATATAAGTACTCAAAATCCTCACAGCTGTGCCAAAATTTTTTTTTTCTTTCCTAGTGAAATTTCAGTCCAAACCATGGATTTGATGGTCATCAACTCAAAGCACAGATCATCTGTGATCAATTATAGTCCTAAAGCCAGTGTTAGAATAGATACTTGCATCTTTAAGTCTTCATGCATTGTGCTGAAGAAATCTGGCGTTTGCAGGGTTACAAACTAACATAAGAGACTAAAATCATGAGTATAGTTGCTGAAGTTCAGTCTTCTCCACCATCATAGAGGATTTTCCCATCCATAATTCCTTTTTTTTTCTGATTGACCAACCATTTGTCTTTTCTACACACATTTTAGTAAATGGTTGCAGCACTTTATCCATTATTCTCCTATCACATTGAGGATGAATAACTTTACATTTTAGCAGCTCTTTGAGCTGCAGTTATTGAAGGTAACATTTAAACACTATTAGTAGAAGTTCAGGTTCAATAGATTCCCTGCTAATGGACTCAGAGTAATCAGTTATAAAATGGGAAGTTGTTTTCATTTCATTGAACTTGACCTTCAGCAGCGTTTATGATAAAGACGAGGGGGTAGATGTGTCCATTATGATGTTGTTTTTAAGTGTTTCTTTTTAAGCAGTAATCACATTTATTTGAACCCAGAAAAGTGAAGAGTGGAAAGCATGTTTTTGTCCATTATTTCATGTGAACATTTTTGCTTTGAAATTAGGTTTGATAACAATAATACGAATCCATCAAGGTCACAGTTTTGAGTCGGCACCCTCAATATCAAGGCCTCTAAACTCTCATGTAATTGGAGATTAATGAATGACATGAACCTCGTACAGCATGTTGTTTTCCTGCCATTACAAATCAAATATCTGCCCTGGAAAAACTCCTTTGATAAAGTTGAGAAACTAAAGTTCCATTTCAGAACAATTAAGACATCTGTACCACAAATTTATAAGAGAGAAACTAGGAGCTGGAAAGGACACCATATCCTGCTATTATAATTAGAACTCCTGGGTTTATGTAATGTCAGTATTATTCCAACAATACCCAGCATTCCTCACTGCTATTATTAGCTCATAGCCTCCTTTTTGTTATTGCCATCTGAACAAGCTAGCTCTTCATCTCCAGCTCGGTTGTTTTTAATATGAAAATCTTGCATAACAAGATGTCCATCTACCTTCCTGTGCCTCGGCGTCTCATGTAGTGACCAAGCTTCTCTGGTTAATGCTTTTAGCCTTACTTGCCATTATCTTTGTGTAGACAGTAAATTAATTACGGGCTGTTTTTGAAAAAAGCCAGAGCTGACACTAGCAGCTGTGATTGATTTGCCTTATTTCAGGTATCGTCTCTGGAGGGCCTCCTGGTACTCAACTGTGTGTATGTCTCGTCCGCTAGCCGCTTGGTTGACAGGCTGATGTGTAGCAGCACCATAGCAGGAAAATGAAGAAGAGAAATGATGCATGCATATCATTTACTAAAATAGTGAGAGTTCCTACTGAAGTATGGCGTGGCCTTACATGGAACTTGAATGAATGCTGTTTGCTTGTGTAGTTTTCATATTTGAACTTGATCACGTGCCTTGTTCTCTTTTCCAGGCTGACATAAATCGCACCCTGGATGGTGGGAGGAAGCCCCTTCATTACGCTGCAGACTTTGGTCACTCAGATGTAGTGGAGTATCTCATTTCTAAGGGAGCAGATGTCAATGTAAGCGATGCAAGTTATTTCACCTCACACTCTTTTTTTTTTTTTTTTTTTGCATTAATTTGCCTACTGTGCTTACAGTAGCCTCGGTTTGCCTTGACCACAAAAGTAACAGTGACTGTGTCTGCTTCCCTTTCTGCTAAGTCCGTTACCGAAATGCTTTTTTTCCCCCTCCTCCTTCCAGCTTGACTGTTAAAGATAGTTTAC
Organism: Zenarchopterus dispar; assembly: GCA_028564865.1. Lineage (NCBI taxonomy): Eukaryota > Metazoa > Chordata > Actinopteri > Beloniformes > Zenarchopteridae > Zenarchopterus > Zenarchopterus dispar. The sequence goes on from JAOWBL010035843.1 coordinate 11,559, forward strand.
CCGCAACTCCAGCCACTGTACCTTCTCTAACTCGATATCGTTTCAGTTTCGCCAAACCTCACCTTTAGCGTGACCGAGACCTTTGGCCTCTTTAGTTTCTTCTGGACTGATTCCGCCAATCTTATTTTTAACATTCTGCTTAACATTTAACTTTCATTAAAAGTCTTTTTTTTTTTCTTCCTTAGAACTTTGCACAATTGTAGTTGGAGAAAAGAGTGGTTTTTAACTGTCATTATACTTCAAGGCATAGGAAGAAGCAAGTGAAACCACCTTATCTAAAGTTCAGTAATGGCAAAAAAGTATTGCTGGGTTGGTGGTCAAAATAGGCTTTTTTTGTGGTTGTCCTATGAGTAGTTACTAGGACATCATGTTCTCAGAAAGCATGTGGTTACTTTTCTATTGTGCAGAACGTTTTTTTTTTTGTTTTGTTTTTTTTTAGGTTTACTGATGGGCTTTATCATAAGCACAAAACTAAATTTGCCCTTTCATAACATACATTTTGAAATCGATGTTAATCTGTGCATTCTGATTGGCTTAGAGCTGTGCAGTTTATTCCCATACTACGTCATTTTTCAGTCAATCAAAAGCAAGCACTAAAACATCTGATCACTTTTCAGGGCTGTCATTTTGGTTAACCTGACTGCAAGAAGAAAAATAGGCCAGAAAAAATTGACAAGATAATTTTTGCAACATCTGCTGTCATAATTGGGTATTTCCCAACTAAGGTGGAAAAAATTAGCCATTTAGAGCTTTTAAATGATATATAAAAATGTCTTTTTTTGTCTTTTATTAATGTGGGATTTCAAAGTAGTGTTGTAAATGTTTAACTGAACTTCTTGTCTTGCAAGGTTGATCTGAAATCATACTTGTAACTTCAAATCGTGCTCTGCACTCATTCAAATATAATTTAAAACAAAAAATAAATAAATAAAAGCCAGAACTTACAGGCAAGATGTTATTTCACGGCCAGTAATCTGAATTGGATTTAAAGATTGAAATTGGTACATCAACTGTTATGTATGGTTTCCCTGGTGGGCTCAATGGCACTTCATGATACTCTTCATTAAATTGAGCTGAAAATACATTCACTGATTGGTTCAGATTTTTAGAGACAAATTAGAGTATAGTCACCCTTTTATCTACATCAGTTTTCCACCTCTTTATTTACCATTCCTTGAAAGTGGCTAGCAGAGAGAGCTGAATGAGTCTTGAAAGAGGTACACTTTTCTGCAGAAGGGGGCGGAGCAGGATGGAATATCTGACCCCGCCCCCCAAAAGCCAACTGCAGTGAACATAGCTGTGAAGACATGCCTGAAAAGGGAGCTTTTGTACTTTATCCATGCTGTCTTTTGAGCAAAACATTTTAATACCAGGAAACCATTAACTTTAAATTGATCACCATTAAACCATCCATTAGAGCCATTTTCACCTTCAGAGATTGGAATTTGTACAGCGCTTCCTTTGTTTTCATTTACAATCATTCCCAGTTGTTTACTCCCTTGCTGAAACATGAGACGTTCACCTAACTCTTAACATTTTTTTGTTTAACCACTGAGGATGGTTCTCTCTAAACACAGGAGAAACATGCATATTTGCTCCAGAAGTATTATTAGCTCATCTGTCTGTTTACATTTCCAGCTATCATTAGTCATACCAACACTTATGGTGATAAATATAGCATTAAAAGACAAGCAACTCTTTCACACTGTTTTTGTTTTTGTTTTTTTTAAATTAATGTTAGACACTCATGGCAACTAAATCTATCTACCTCTCTTGCCATTTATATTGCATTTTTAATTTGAATCTCTGAGTTTTGCACTGCCATCTTGACCAGGATTTACTGGAACAAGTGATGGTGTTTCTCAGTGGAACGTTTCTGGCAAAATAAAGGACAAATAAATACATAGATATGCTAAATAGAATGATGGTTTCTTGACATGATAAGGCAGTGTTAAAGCCCTGATAAGTTCTTTTTATTTTCTTGCAGGATATGATTTGCTGTGTGTTGTTTGTGCCTGTGAGCCACTGATGGTGAGAGAACTTAGTGGTCTTAATCTGTTTTCTGTACATCATCTTTTACAGGCTGCAGACAAACACGGGCTCACTCCGCTGATTTGTGCCTGTTTTGAGAGTCACCTCCAATGTGTCAAGATTCTGCTAGAAAAGGTTGGTACCCTAATTAGAGCTTTCATCTGCTAGGCAGTCCATCCCCTGGTGTCTTTCACCCATCAGTGCTGGTTGGTGCGTCAGACGCTCCATGAGTGCTGATGAGGTAACTTGCTGGACAAAAGGCTCTTTAACATGGTCCCGTGGAGGCTGTGCTGGAATGTTCATCAGGCATCACATACAACCGCTGCTGTTCACTTGTGTGTTTTTTGTTCAGAGCTACGCACCCCTTTGTTCCATCTCCCCAACCTCTTCAGGTGTTTTTAACTCGAAAACATTCTGAAATTGTACATCATTTAAATAGTTTCCATTCTGTGGTTGTTCAGTTCTTGGCACAGCTGGCACTGACTTTTAAACAGCTGCTACATAACAAATGTTCAGTCCAACTTGCATTATTAAGTCTAGAGAAGCAGCTTCATGTATTTTCTAACATAATTGTTTAGTGGAGGGGCTTCCTGCTTTTATGCATCAAACCTGGTTTCATTTATTTATTTGACTCAACTACAGTCAAAGACTGCTGCTGTTAAGTTTTGTCCATTGGAAATGAACCGGATTTCAGTGGAATCGGTGACGCTGTGGACACTGAATGTGTCACTCAAACTGATGCTACAAAAGCCACTCACCTTTTGGTACCCACCTTCATTTGTGTAGCATTGTTCTGCCATTAAACACTTTATTTTGGCTGATTTAAAGCAGCCTTGTATAACTGGGAGTGTCCTGGGACATCTCACACATTACTTATCAGATTGAAGTGGAAGACAGACTGATTTTGACACTGATATGAAAATTGGTTGTTTTTAACTTTTTGGATTGAACCTCAGGTGGGGTTGTTGGTTTTTTTTTGTTTTTTTTTTTTTTTTTTGGTTGTTTTTTGCCTGTGCAAAGATGAACTAACGTGGCCTCATTGACCCTAAGCCCTTGCAGTTTTTGAATGCACAGATGCAATGCAGGGCCAAAGTCGATGCACCACTAATGTGTCTCTGAGCTGGTATTGACGAGTTAAGCTCTGCTCTTTAAAGTATTAGTTAGCACCAGTACTAAAAAGTAAATGTTGTGATATTCCTGGTCAGCAGTCCAAGCTCATCCTTTTGCCAGTGACCCCACATTTTCAGTGCTGATCAAGGGTTCTCATTTTGCTCTCTAGTTTTGCTCCTTCCCTACTTGTTCAGCATTTCAGTTGCACCCAGGATCTGGGCATCAGGTGGGCTTTGGAAAGCTCAATCACTTTCTCCCACATGTTAACAAATGTCTTATTGGCATGGGTAGTCATCATAACAGATGTCACAAGCCAAAATTACCAGGAGAAACCAGTCTTCAGCAGCCAAGAAACCAAAGCTGCATGCATTTCTTTCTTTATTTGATGCCGTTTTTAAACGGAAAAACAGTTTGGTGAAAAATGTTACAAATAGACATCATATGAGCAGACTGCTACTTATTTACTGATAGTGTTGGGATGTCAGACAAAAATTGCTTGGTTTCCCAGTGCATCATGGGAAATGACATCTTCTTTTTTCCTTTTGTATTAAAAGATCAATTATTTTTAACCCAAAAGGTGACCCAACTATTAGATCCTTCAGAATCTAGCAGCTCCATTTAACTCAATATTGAATGGGAACAGGCATGTTTGCAGTACAAACACGGAGACACACGTCCTTTTTTTCGAAGGAACTCTATGGATAATTCAAAAACAGTTTTATTACATTAAGTTCTTCTCATCTTGTTGTTTTGAACTTCTTTTCTACATTTTTGTCACATGTGTTATTGGATACACAATGGGGGAATAGAAAGGCTCGTCTATTATTTGTTTCAAAAGTGTTAACTTTAAATTAATAAAGTAACAGCCAAGAAAACATTACCTTCCCACACAAGTGCTGTGTAGTCAACAGAAAATCTACACAACACTCCTCTGCAGTTTTCTAGCGGTTACATCTGTTCCGGCGTCAATAGAGCAACGATTAGTTGATCATATAAAGATCAGTGGCGGTTCTGAAAATAATAATTAACTTTTGAATAAGGCCATAACACTTTATAGTAGTCTTGTGTTGACGTTGTCCAACGAACTCATCATCTGCATGTCGTATGTTGTAAAAAGGCAGTCATCTACAATTTCTGCATCTTAGTTTGCATCTCACTGATGTTCATCGGCTGACATTTGAAGACTTATACCCTGGAGACCCTTCAGTTCTACTTCCTTGTGGCGTAATGAAAACTTAATGGACACCTAAGCAGCTCGGTGGTATTACATTACTGACCCAGAACTAGTTTGTATTCTCCCATAATCCAGGATGACGATGTCTGTGTTTGACCGCAGACACCCTGGGTGTCTATTATTATTCATGGGCTTGCGTCTCACTTGGCCACCAGCTTCTCTTTGACTGGATAATGTTTGGACAGTGAGGTCTTCATGAGGGGTCATTATTCAAGTTGAGGAAAGCTCATTACCGAAAGTGGTGTCGGGAGTGTGGGACTGAGCTGGGTGGCCAGCGGGGATGTCACGGTGCATCCCAAGAAGCAGGATGAGGAATAGGTTATATGTGGTGAGTACACGCCGATGCTCTGTTTTTTTGGGGGGGGGGTTTTCATGATTTTTGTCTGATACGGTGGTCTGCTGTAGTGTGTACGAGGCAGCTAGTTTCTCAGCATGAGTTGTATTGATGGGGAAAGGGCTAAAGTCAAGTTGCATTGCTGTTACCAACCTACTAAATGAGGTCTGAGTCAGTTACACGGTAGCATTTTGGGCCAGCTGCTAATGACTTCCCCAGAGCTGGAGAAGAAAGAAGTTGGAAATGGAGCTTCTTCCTGTCTTCCCTTACACTCACTCAACTCACTGAACTAAAGAGTACACAACAATCTGTTAACGGGTACCTGATATGAAGCATCGTTGGAAAGGTTTACTTTCAAAATGACTAATAACCATATTTACTTGGGTTTTGTTGCATATTTAAAAGTTGGATTTATAAACAGCCCTTAAAAGGGAAAGTCTGAAACATTATCAAAGAGAATTTGTTTTTCTCCAGAAACAGGAATGTTTCTGAATGAGAGAGATAGAACTGTATCTATTTTCAGGTGAAATAAGGGACAGATGGTTATTTTTAGCCTGAAATTTTCCATTCCATTTTATGCAAAATAATTTACCAGTTTACTTTGTGGCATTTAGAAAACCCATACACAGCTGACTTGTTTTATGTTAATATTTTTACAGGCACGTTAAAGCTTCTGGTGCAGCGACAGCTTTTCATTCCCTCCACTGTTGCTTTGATATCTAAGCTACACTGTAAACGACGGCAGAGTGGGGGGTTATTGATCATTCACACTCTCACTGATGGACAATCGCATCAATAGTCAGTCCAACTCGGAATGAACGGTTCATTGCATAACGTCCCCTGCAGTTTACCTACTAGGATTTAAGTAAGTTTGTTTAAAATCGCAAATGGAAAACTGCATTTGAAGGTGGTCTGGGATATTTGTCTACACATTGTCATGACAGTGTCCCGGGACAGATTCAGAGGCCACTTAGTCCACTAACGTCATTTGTTTAGCCAGTTACTCATTCAATTTTGCATGTGAGTGACCACAATAAATCTTGTGAATAGTTTATTTTTCAGCTAGTTCTTTGTTTTGTTCCAACTTATTACCAGCTGCTGCCTCTGATAGATAAATAAAGAATGCATTTTCATACATGATGTATTTGAGTGCACATTTTAATGCCAGGTGTGAATTCATGCAGTGGCCACTTGTGATTGGATGTATCAGGGTGCATGTTAAAGCACACAGCCAAAGTTTCGTGCATTATTTAAAAAAAAAAACAACAAAAAAAACGATATGTACTTTTTTTGAAATATTAGGTGTAGTGCTCATAGTGAAATTCAGTTCACTGTAGTATCAAGAGGTGTCACTGTTTTCCTTAAAACTGTCAGCTGTTTTTTAGTTTACTGATCAGCAACCGTTTCTATCATGTCCTCAACAGTTTTGAAAAAAAGACTTGGCCTCTATTTAGGTATAAGGATCAATTTTCCTTAATGAATCTTCTTTTATTTGAAATAAACAACAAAATGCCATTAAGGAGCTCGAGCCCATCAGAGTCGTCATACTTAAAGCGTTGAATGACGGGACTCTTGCATAACATTGACAGGTGCGTACTTCCAAGAAATGCGAGGCGTGTTTAGAATTGGCAAATTTCTCCCCTACTTTCATCTTCTTCCCAATTAGAGATGTAGATCTGACAAGTTACTCAGCCCTGGTAAATCTTTCTCAGGACACGCTCTGTTGCTCCAGCAGAGCGTGCAGCATCATGGAATTTGCACCCAGAAAACCACACTGCAATGCACTGCTGGGTACTTGAACTGGGTCACATTGTTGTCGATGCCCCGCTTCTCCGCGCAACAATAACTTCTCTCAGCCTTGGTTCTGTAAGCCCAGTGCTGAGAGGCTGAAGTTGGCAGCTTGAACAAAAGGACATCTCTGTAATGCGCCTCCCCTCTCCCCACTCCACTGTCACCCATTCTGTTTTTAGTTCTACAAGTGCATTCAAAACACAGCCTGACTCATTCTCTCTTTATTGCATTTGTTGTTTTGGGGGAGGAGGGTGGTCTTTTTGTCTTAAATAATTCAAATGATTGTGTCAGCTTTCATTGCTTTCACATTGATTGGTTATCCATCAGAGCTCGAATGGATTTGTGTCACAGCATCTTTTGTTATGATTTGAATGTGTTGTCTGGATTAAGACCGACTGACGGGAACATCCTCAGCAACTGAATAAGAAATAAAAATAAAGGTTCCTTTTTGATTCCCTTATAGAACAGCAGGGTTCCTGTTTGATAATTGGGCTTTTTGGTGGAACATTTAAAAATGATGAAAGCCATTCAGGCGGTGTTTAACAGTGCCAATATTGTGCAGGATTACCTATGTTGAACGGAGACTATCTGCCTGACTCGTAGAAAAGGAAAGCCCTGTTAGTTGACAGTTAGTACACATCTTTACTGCCAGAAGTCAGATGTGAAGTACAGTTGGGTCAGGAGCTATAGTTTGCAAAGAGGAAGTTCAGTCATTTTTCAACATAAACTGGAAGAGGTACAACTTGGCCTTTCATACTTGGAAAAAGGTCAACGTTGTTTTCCAGGATTACGAAGTTTGGTGTTTCTGCGAGTGGAAAGGTTGCATATTTGATGTTACAACTCTCTATTGAATTTCTTATTAGAAAGAATCTGTTGCAACTCTCAAATTCTATAAATGTTCAATTTCTTTTTAAATAACAGTTAAAACAAGTCTTTACAAAAGAAAAGAAGAACAAAGATAAAGACATAGGAAAGGGTTCCATCGCTTGATTATTGCTGCCAAATTCATTAATGCTTAGTGTGTTGTGGATTGACATTGGTCAACAGCTGCTTAAAACTGATATACTTTATTTCACAAAAGGCAAAGTTATAATTTAAATTTGTGAGCTTTTTTTCCTCTGCCATCATTTGCACTCATTGATGCACAATGCATTCTGGGATACCTCATCATCTAACATCCTTGGACATCCTCTAAAATCCAAGGATTTTAGATTGAAACAGTACTTTGACATGATGACTTTCAAAGACGACGACGGTAAAAGAGCTACAACACCGTGCTTCTACAGTGTCTTTCTGGTCCAAGGACCACTTGAGGCACTTTCACGACCCAGGCAGCCTTCGCACACTACCAGGCACTATGATGAAGTCTCCTTTAATGAGTGGGATCTAAATTGTTGACGCACGTCTTCATTAATGAGAACAGCTCTGCAGTAAGAACTTTTAAGAACCTGCGTGGGCCCAACACAGGCCCCTGCTGCGGTCAAAACGCTGCCGGTTTGTGAGGAAGTGGACTTCAGTGAAATGTTTGGTTGCAAAGGGCCATGGTTATCTTCAGGAAAGGTTCCTGCTCTTCGATGAGCAGATCTTAATCAGAGCTGACATACGTATAAAATGTATTTTAATATTGGTGTCGTTTCTCCTCGACAGGGAGCTGACAGAAACATAAAAGGACCGGAGGGCATCAGTGCCTTGGAAGCTGCAGAGTGTGAAGATATAAAACGGTTGCTCAAGTGAAACTTCACGATGTGAGGGGTGGCTGGACAGGTGAGTGAACAGGCATAACATGGTTACGTGGTTACCATGGTTTCCTGCCAGAAGATGTACCCATTTAACAAAAGTGCGTCTTCTTTCTCCCGAAGGGATCAAATTCTGGGGGATTGCTGTTGAACCTGGATCTTCAAACACTGTTCAGACTAGAAATCGGACTCTACAAGATAAATGCAAGTTTAGCCCTTAAATACACATCTTATTTCCACTCGTCTCTTTAAACTGTAAGAAATCAAATGGTAATGGCTCAATAGTATGTTCATATTTTTACGACTTCAGTACAAGTATTGTAAGGCCAGGGCTTCTTCTCTTGAACAGTAATTGCACTGTGCTCTACTCGGTAGTTTGATATGAAAGGTTGTAAAGTTTCATTATATAAACCTTTTCTGATGTGTGGCCTCTTTTCTGATTTCTTTTTGATATTCCAAACCGTTTCCTTAAATACCATCTTAAAACTTTGAAAATGCTGAGTTAGATAAAGAAATCCGATTCTCCTTTTTTTTTTTTTTTTTTTTTTTTCCTCTCTCGGCCCGTGTCACTTGCATATCAAATGGTGTTTTTGACAGATTTTACATTATTAATGCATTTAAGGTGTTGTGTATGCTTTGATCGATCACCATGCTGGCTAACTAGAAAGACTTGAATGTTGCAATTTTAAAATCTGTTAACTGAATCTTTTATGAAGCATCGCTAACAGCACATAGGATTAGGAGTTTTAGAAATGCTAATTTCCTCACCCCAAGAGGGAGCATTGAGCAAAAGTCCTTTTTTTTTTTTTTTTTTTTTTTTTTTTGTTGCAGCGTCTTTCTGTCATTTGTAACTGATGGCCTGTAGGAGCTATGAATGATGGGTAAACAAGAGTCAGAGTTGAAACTTGATGATGGGGGCTATTGATGTTCTCCTTGCTTCAGATTCAGTTAGACGCCCTTCAACTTTTGCTGCATGTCAAAACTGCCTCCGCTTTTCTGGTATGAAACGGTCACTGTCTTCTCGGTTGCTTTCAAATGACTTACTACTATGTAATGGACAAAACATGCTCTCGCTGACTTTGTTGTGACAAACGTCTGTAAAAACAAATAAAAACGCCAATTTAAAAAAATGTTTTTTTTGGTCATCTGAGTCATTGTGCTTAAACGGCAGAGAAAACGGTACTTTCCCTGTGATGTCATGGCGCTCTGCGGTTATTGAGATTACAAGGCATTAGCCGGGTTTTTATGCTGATTTCACATGAAATGGGATTTACTCCTGGCACCGCTTGGCTGCCTGTTCAGAAACTTGTTGAGGTTTTGGCTTTAGCAGGATGTTTTTCCAGGAAGGATGTTCTGACTTCAGAAGATCTTAAGACAGTTTCAGCGAATGATCCACCCATAATCACCTGAACAAAAACGATCAAAGTACATGAGAAGTGACAATTTAGCATTGGATTATTTCTGATTTAATTCCCTAAATCGGTATAATACTTGAAATGGCTCGCTGCAGGTATTTTCAGTGATAAATTAGCCTTATTTTTTCTCACCTGTTACACTAAGATGCGATGAAATCCTCACGTTGAGATTTTTTTGTCAACGCTCCTGCTGTGGGTCATTTTACAAGTCTGTGGAGGTTGATCTGAACCGCTCAGCAAAGCTCTTTGCACACTTCAAGGTGAAGTGAATAAATGACACAAAAATATGAATAATTAGGAAATTAAGTATTGAAATGAGGTCAAGCACAGTACAAATTTTTGAAGAAGATTTGGAGAAATTAAAATAATTTGTATCCTGGAATGAATAAAGATGGAAATGAAATCAAAAGAATGAGCTTGTATTCCTTTTACTGACCTAATAAAGAAAATGTCTGGATATGTCCTATTTTTGAGGAAAGAAGTCGGTTCCTGTTTGGTTCAGGAACTCAAATTGTACCATGGTTTCAGACAGTTTGAAATTATTCTGCTTCTTTGAACTTGGAGCAGGAGTTCTTCAAGCAACAGCTACCCACCATTGTGAAAGTTTGGTCATTCACGCACTTCTGCCAGAAGTGAAACTTGGGAAAAATTTTGCTGAGTTTGAAATTTAAAAAAAAAAAATGCATTTATTACTCAGGGAAATTAAAAGCATAAATTGACTTGACTGTGTGCTTTGCACACCTGTTGAGTTTAGTTTGTGATTAATTTACACAGCGACCTGTTGAGTTTAGACCCTCAATATTTACAGGCGAAATTGTAAATTTGTCACTCCTGAAGGATGTTGCTTCAGCTGTTTTTATTTTCTAGAAAATGGAACAAGTCACAGGTGTGACAAACGTAATATCTGAATACTTTGGTTTAATGTCACTATACTCACGATCTATTAGGTAGAACCAAGAAAAATTATGAAAATTTTGAAGATTGAAGTTTCATGACATTTCTTAGGTGAAGCCTGAGGTCATTTAGTGAAATAAAGTTCATAATTAGGATAATTAGTTCTGCTTTTGGGAACTTCTGGATGTCGGTATCATTAAAACTGGACATATTAACCTTCTCTGTGTAGTCTGACTAATCTGCAGTGTTATGAATGTTCATCTCAGATGTGAGTGGAGGCCCAAAAAACAAGATAAACATTTGCTGTAGTGCTCATACACACAAAATATTCGGTTTTCCAGGTGATGAGAAGATTACTTCTGGAGAGTTTGTTTTTGTTTTCTCTCTCTCTCTCTTTTATGGAACATCTGTGACATCACAGAGGGTAGAATTTCCTGGGTGGAATTTCCTTGTTATGGTCACATTCTTCAGATAGCATGTGTCCACAAGAGCTTCAGCAGTCATTTTAAAAGCACAAGTTTTAAAAATATGCAACAACAACTGTGGTTTCCAACCTAGGGGATCTGCTTACAATAATTAAAAATGTTCTGCTTTCCTTTCCACAATGACTCTCCCAAAGAAAATGTGTTGGGGGGAGAGAAGGGGGTCAGTTGACTATATAATGAAAAGCTGACTTTTTTTTTTTTTTTTTTTTTTTTTGTCTGGGCCAGCAGTGGCCCAGATGTGTGTTTTCTGCACCATATTGAGGATTTGCAGAAAGACTAAAGCGTGACGTCAACCACGTAGTGGTTGGCTTCCACGCTTGTCCGTTGTTAAAGTCCCGCTGTAATTACACCACCAAACACTAGATGGCAGTGTGGCCTCTTTTCTGCATCGCTGAGTTTCTTTTACTTTCTTTATGCGGCTCTGTCGTCAAAAGAACAAAAAAACATGTAGGAAATAATAAAAATGCTCAGGAGGCAATTTACCGGATATCGCACAGGACTGACCCTGCTGCTTTTTAGTGGCCAAAAACACAGAGAGAGCAAAAACAAGATGGCGCTGTCTGTTAACCAAAAACCAACGGCTTTTACAACATGGCGGCCAAATTAAAGGGGCCAACACCGTTAAACTACAGTACTCATTTTAACTGAGTATTAAACATTAAATACATTCAGTGTAGCACACCACTCACATAGTTGACATAATCTAAAACTAATCAAAACAAGTGCTGTGTTAACACATAACTGTGTAGGACTATTCTTAAAAATGGTGAATTATGATTATTATTGACACTACAAACATATGTGAGTTGGAGCTGATGAATGTCAAACAATAAACTATATTCCACTTGCTTTGAAAGTAACAAAAAAGTAGACGTAAGAAATGCCAAAGACCAATCACATTTGTTGCGGCTAAATTACCTCTACATGGCTTCGTGGACCCAATATCTGTGTTTTATATTTTACAAATGGAAGAGAAGCTAATCCCAATAAAAGTGAAATCACAAGATACAAAATAATTGCTTTAAAGATGAACACAAGCCCTCAAACAGTGAGAAGTCTGGACACACTGAGTATATTCACACACATATCTGTAACTCAGCTGAATGTGAAGGAAACCTAAAGATCCTGAGCAGAATTTCAAACTAGCGTGGGTTTGTGTGCTGCCTGTCAACATGACGTGAGTTGGTAATGAATGATCTGCTGAAGGTGTCTGTGGGGAAAAAAGCAAATGGCAGAAATCGATGGGAGCATGTAACTGAGCTTGGAGATGTGGTGAAGAGTTTCATCTTGGAAAAAGAGGGCAGCTGCAGACCTAGACATGACAAGACAGATCTGCTGAGTATCCAGTGGAACCTGAAGTGTTCATGAAATGGACGCATTTCCCACGATGCAACACTCGCCAAGTTCATACACCAACAAACGGAGAACAAAGACAAATTGGTTACTACAGCGTGCCATGCGTCAGTGAAAAATGACTCGGCCACATTTGACAGCTTTATATCTCTGCTCCTCAACCCGTACCATCTTATTTCTGTGCACTGAAATTGCTTTCGAAGAGATTATCCAGGGAAAATGGAGATCTGCGTCTGCTTGACAGTGTCATCTTTGTATAATAAAAAAGCCCAAATTTTTCTTCGCTTTTGTCTTTCTAAACCCACAAAATGACCTTGAGGGCTGCGGAGGAAAGCGTGTGATTGAGGCCGAAGATAAATGAGAAATAAATAATCGGCAACACATTTTCATTTATTCCTTGAATGTTTTTGCCACAGCCGCATTTGATCCGCGGATGATTCCCAGGCTTCCAGGGTGGCGCTGATCCTGTTTGGGATCATTAGTTTAGCATCTCATTCTGCATTTGGGAAAGTGGTTTTGTACTTTGGAGATCAGGGGCTTCTTTCCCTCACAAATATTACTGAAAAATCCATGAGATAGTTCCAAAAGTAGTAAAAACACGAGCTTGGCTTTACTTCATATAGAAAATAACACAATTGTCGAGATGGTTTCACGTCTGCTCACATCGACTTAGCAATGAGGCTAATTGATATCAGAATGTCTTTAGAGTAATTACCAGATGTGATAATTAGCACGCGTGCCCACAATGATGCATCAATACACACAGACACACACACTCTTAGACTGTAAGCTGAGGGAGCTCAAAGTGGTGCTTAATGAAGTGGCAAATCCAAATCATTTACATAATTAATACGCACCCCAACTGACTTTTCTGGTATCTGACACAGCCTCTTTTTTAGAGTCTATTGTTTGGTCCTTTGCCTCATGTTAGCTGAGCATTTGACTAATTTTCAGCAAGCGTTTAACTTGCCTTTTTTTTAGCTGTAGTTCAACGGTCATGTGACCTGAAGGAGGGCGAACCTTGAAATGAGCCACATTTATGGCACACTTTAGCCATGGCGTCACTTCAATAAGCTTCACGTAGGTCATAGATCTACAGGGTCATAGATTTGGTCCGTATGAGATTGGTTGTTAGGCCTCGGTCACAAAGGTTCTTGCGAACTGTGAGTTTGTGTGAATCTCCAAGTTCATATGAAATCTAGAGTTCATAGACATTTGTGGAGGGGGGGATAGTTTTCTACAGCTTTTGTAGGAACTCTGTATGGCTGCCATTCAATTCGCAGGAGCAACTTGAGGCATTCTTGAGAAAGTTAGGTGATTTTTCTACTGCATACTGGCCATGGTGTTTAAATAATTTCCGTAAGGGTGCCTCGGAACCTACCGAGGGCAAACTTATGGCTATATTGTGAAAATTGTTGTTGGAAGGTGTCCGTTCAGGACACCTATGTGAAACTCACAGCAATCTCAAGTCATTGGTCAGAAGATCTTATGGCTTTTGGCATATTTTGTCAGGCTATACAAGTGGTGACTGTTCAGTATCTCAAAACATCTGTGTCTTAATTATTTCATATGCTGGAATATTCATGGAAACCTTTGTAATTTTCTAGATGGCAATCATGGCGAGAAGACCGCAGCTACACCTTTTAAAGCTGCAGAAAGAAGATCTAGCGGTTGTAGCCAACGGCTTTCGTTTGGCTGTGGCTGAGCGACGCACGTCTGACGTATTTCCAGAAGTACACACGGAGATGCATACTTCCTCCTTACGCATCTCCATTCAAAAGGCGTTCATGAGAACACTGTAAAGGCCCCCTTAGAAAAATTTCATATGTTCTTGCGCCATACTTAAACGAACATAGTGTGTTGTTCTCTTAGGTTGTTCTTGAGGGATTTATCTGATGCAACTTTCCGTGGCACATTTGTAGAAAATCTTGGACATGACCATCAACCTGGCCATGAACTTAGAAACAGGCTACGACCCCTTCATTCTTATAAAGCTGCCTCAAAGAGGCTATTGGAAATGGTCCAAAAACCATTTGTAGAGTGTTCGCAGCCATTAGTACGGGTCATTGTGAACGAGGCTTTACTCCAGTTCTGTAGTTCAGCATGACCCTTAGAGATGCTATAACATTGATTACTTACTTGATTATTATTTGAGAACATCGCTATGTTCTCAAATAATAAGTTGTCATTACAAGAATCATATAAATGTATGGATAGGAATCTAAAACTGTATGCATGAACTCTCTTCATGATTGAAATGGTGGACAGGAAAGTAACTTGTGTTCAAACTAAGAATAATCCTGCATTTTGAATTTCCATTGCCAGTCAGCTGCAAAATAAAAATAAAAAAATAAAAAAATTGAGGCTTGCCTCCGCATCAAAACAACTGTTTCCACTATCCTGTCACTCAGGAAAAAGTTGGAGAAAGACAGAGAGTATAATGAGCTGGAGATTTACATTTTTTTCAGTGAATCCAGAGTCCAATTCGTTGATGTAGGGTAACAACAAACATTTAAAAGCAGCCGATCGAGCGCTGACATGCTCAAATACACATGCAGAAGAATAACCCTGTTTCAGGCTGTTTACTTACCAGATTTTGTGTTTGTACTCAGAGCCAGCGTGTGATGAGGTTGATCCAAAACCCAACAGATGCCTCTGTACAAACGTTCTTGGCCAAAAAAGCAAATCGCAGTGAAACCGATGTAACTACATTGCTGTTAGGAACGTTTTAATTGGAAATGAAAGCGGATTAATTATTACTGTTACGACGACCAAGCACGTCAAATGGCTGCCGGTCTCGGCGCTGATGATCACCCAGACTGCCTGGAGAATTTGTCTGAAAACTCACTCCTGTTTTGCACTTTGGCATTCCGCTTCAGTGAATTTAAAATGATAAAAATAAAAAAAACAAGCACAACTTCACTTTGAAACTTTTCTATGATGGAGACTTTGCCACCCACTAACAACAATATCATGTAATAAAGAGTGATGTGCTTCTAATTGCTTGTCTTTCTGTGTGTGTGTGGGCGACTTGAGACTTATAGGAGTATGATTACAAATCGAGGATGTTTTTTCATGTATTTATGTTGCCTCTTTACTCTGCTCATTAACCCTGTTTGTAAATTCAGCTAACGCCCTCCACAGTTGCAGGTAATCATCATTCCGGTGAAAATCTGCAGCCTTGCCAGCTGAGGCTTTGTGATTGATGTGGCCATATCATTCTTTTCTGTGTCTTTATGATGAAATATCATCTCAAATGTAACAGGAGGCTCAAAAAACGAGGTAATTGTATGTTATAGTATTCCTGTGTAGAAGAAGTGTAGATAGAAGCTTGTGAATCTGAACTGCTGTAAGCTAGGTTGTTTTGGCAAAAAAAAGTTTGTGTTTGCAAATATCTTGTTTACAGTGAAGAGTTGAAAATTAGCAGCCTGCCACCTGCCAACTTTTGTAGAGTGGTGCATAAGTTTGCTCAACCTACCAGCTACTGTTAGGGGTACATACAACAAATAATAACATAAAAACAGTAATTACTGAGCAATTGTTGATGTTCGGCAAAGAAGAATACCTCAAACTGAAACAGTTAAAAACCACGAGCCATCCAAATGTCACATGCATGTGAGGAAAATTGTCCAGGAAAAGTCAGCACCTGTGAAACCAGTTTCCATTAATGAAGTTCAAAGTCTAAAATAAAAATAAAAAAAACATTGATGGAGAGGATTGCCATACTGTTTAGGAATGTCCACACAATCATATAAAATAGATGACTATTTCAAAACTATCAGAGGCAATCCAAGTAAAATCTCCTTTGGACACAGCCATCCAATGTCTATCCCCACTTCTTCCTGTTCAGCATCACAGGGATCTGCTGGAGCCAGTCTGCCTCTCTTCAGGTGAAAGACAGGGGTTTACCCTGGACAGGTCGCCAGTGTGGTTTTGTTCACACTTTATAGATTAAAACACAATGGATATCAAATACCAGGAGAGAATATATCTCTCAGCTGACTTGGGAACACCTCGGTATTCCCTGAGAAGAGCTAGATAAGGTAGCTAGGGAGAGGGATGTCCGAGCATCTTTACTTAAGACTGCAGCCCCACGATCCAAATTAGGATAAGCAGAAATGGATGGATGGATGGATGGATGGATGGATGGATGGATGGATGGATGGATGGATGGATGGATGGA
>JAOWBL010035893.1:0-28115 GCA_028564865.1 Zenarchopterus dispar
GTCCTGTTGCATATCTTGTAATGTGTTGCTTGAAATATTGTTCATTTGAAAGATTGCATTACAACACTGGACGTGACTGGAGTAACATTGTGTCTTGTGTCTGTTTTCACTGATCCCCTTTTACAGGGTGTAACACTTGCATGTTCCAGCATGATGCAAAGACTTCTGGCCAACATGATGAACCAACCAAGGAGAGACTCCTCTTGAAAACAATTTACTGAAGGCTTGCCAGTGGTGAGGGCTAACTGCTTATGAATGCACACAACTCCTGAAAACTGTTTTCAAGATTTCAACACTATCTTTGACAACATTTCTTGTCAAAGATCTCTACACCTCCAATCCTTCAATTTGTGTTGGAGCAGATTCAGAGTATTATAGTGAACTGCATAAAAAACCATGGCTAAAAAAATTACAGCTGGACATCTCTGTTTGAGGCAAGACACTGAACCCCATACTTCCCCCATGAGTAAAGGATGACAAGGCATTCCTGGTTCCAAACCTGGATAAATGAGGAGGGTTTCATCAGGAAGGGCATCTGATGTAGACCTACTATGCAAAATATAAACATCTAATATCGATAGGCAATGTGGAACTTAATGCTCTGGTGTGGCATCCCTGAAACTGAAAAGCCAAGAGGAATTTTTTTTTTTTTTTTTGGTAACATTTGTAATGATGTCACCACCTATATATCTTTTTTTTCTGTCTACGGCTCTATTTATGGGTGCAGATATGAAAAGTGAAGTAAAATACTGAATTAGAAAGCAACTGCTGGCAACAATTGGTGAAGATGATGATGCTGATGCTGTCACCAGGCTACTTTTGACCACATTGTAAGAAAAATAAGGCAGATCCAGAGAAGGAAGCTGAACGGGAACAAGAAAGTTCAGGTCATCGTATGCACTGTCAGTAATCAGGTTTCCTGCTGGTGTAGTAACCTGGCCAAAGGTTACTACACCAGGAGGAAACAGAAAAACTACTCACAGAGGAGTCACTAATGTCAAAACAGAAAAACTCTTCACAGAGGACACACAGAAGTCTAACACCATGAGACTTTAGATGAAGTTAAGGGAGGGAGACCAGTGATTAGTCAGCTTCAAAGCTACCACCCAGGATGAAACAACAAAGATCCAGAAATACAGCCAGAGAACAGTTCCCAATGATGAACTGCTAAGTGACTGTCCCATGCAAAAGAGATCCAGAGAAGAAGATGAGATGAAAGAGGAACCATCATGGAAAGCAAAGTGCATGACCCTGACAGACTGGAAAAAGTTGCTTGAATCAAATCAAATCAAACTTTATTTATATATCATTTTTTACAATAAAATGCAACACAAAGTGCTTAATAAAACAAAGTAGATCCCGCACATCCACCCAACCCCATTCCCACCAGCCCTATCAATGATCAGACATCAAAGATAAAAAGAAGTAACAACATGGATAACATGGCTGTGCACAGAAGAACCAGAGAGGTTACACCATCACAGAGATCAGTCTGCATTGGGAGGAGGCTGCTACACCCAGGGGACAGACTGCTCGGTAGGAGCCACAACTCACTCCCAAGTGGTGCAGAGTGCCAGACACCACCTCTGTTGTATGGATGCCAGAAGAACCCAGGGACGAGTAGGCCTCGGGCCATCGCCACAGCAACCGGAGTCAGGAGCCCTCCCAATGTAGAGGACTACCACTGAAAAAACAATGGAGTTAAAAACTAAAAAATAAGTTGAAAAAGTAAATAAATATATTAAAATAAATCAAATCAACTCTGGAAATTATCCCTCTCAGAGATATAACCACAGCAGATCAGTAGTCTTGAGCCTGCTTTTGAAAGACTTACAAAAATACACTACAAACTTGTGAGCAATAACACGGCCTGATATCAACCATTCTCAAAAGCACAAAGATATAATTAAAGAAAAATATACATCACTTACTAGTTCAATAGCTACAAGGCTAAGTAGCCATCTGTTTGGCTTGGTCACCGAGTGTAAACTAGAAACATACCGACTTGTGTCCAGGGTCTTGCTCTATTACTCTCTCTTTTAGAGCAGGTGCCAGCAAGGGTTTGGTCAGCTGAAAAGCGAAAGAATTGTTGACTGCATATTAGAGTAGTATTGATATCATACTATACAGAAATGGAAGTCTGGCAGGGTTGTAGTGGTGGGTGTGGTCACAAGGGCCAACAAAATGTAGGGTAATTATTGAGCTAGATTAGCTGAAAAGTGTAACACTTGGCAACAGCACATATATGTTGCAGGTACATTCACAAGTAAAACAAAGGTAATGCCAGACATTTTCAGTTGCGGGGTGACCCTGACAGACATGCCCAAATGACCCCACCCCCATTATTGAGCTAGATCAGCTAAAAAGTGAAACAAATTAAACCTACAAAACAGTGTACAGGGCATCCCTAGGCATCAGAAATGGGCACTGCCAGACAGTTATAGTGGTGGAATCCCCTTGACAGACATGCCCAAAGAAGCCAACTCCTATACCTGTATTAAGCTGACATAGACAGACTTATTTCTTGGGGTTTCTGAATGAAGCCTCTTTGTTTTAAGATGTTCCCTGACAGTCATCCTGGAAAAGATGGAAGCAAATCCAAAGCCATGACTAAAGACACAAGCATGTCAGTGAAGTATTGAGTTATAAACATCTAGGAATTCAGAAATGACTTATATTTAGGAACTAAATAGACTTTATTACAGTTACAATGTAAAAAAAAAAACAACAAAAAAAAACAAACCAACAAAAAAAAAAAACAATAGGCCTATGTGATGTGAAATGACAAGTAGTTATTTCTTGAAGAAGATGGTTTTCCTCATCAATACGATGGTAAAAACATATTTATTCAAAAACTTGAATGAAACAAGGCATCTGCACTCAAATCTTGGTTTTGTAATTGGTACTGTAAAGATCAAGGTGAAAACAGTTTTCTATTGTCGAAGTTTTTAAGCCATGCAAATGCAAGACATTACTAAAGGTTGATCCTTATGAAGAATAAAACATCAAAATCCTGGCTAAACAATGGCAAAGTACGTGAAAAGACATAAATATGTTTCTCTTGACTTACACTTGCTGTTGTATTTTCTGCTTGTTTGGGCTCATCCTCAGTAACTTGTGGTGGGCTAAGATGATCTGAATAAGCAGGTTGGTCATCCTGATCCATTGTAGCAGACAGAATGAACCTGAAATATAATGTCCATGTTGTGACTCTGTGAGGCACATTTCAGTAGGGATGGGATTTGAAGCCTCATGAAGCTTCCACAGGGTTCATCTGATTGTGCCGGAAAAATGATTCGAACATTCGAAGCTTTGAAACCACACAGAACAGCGACATCTGGTGGTGAAGTGCAAGTAAATCATCTGCTTCAACCAGCCTCCTTATCGTTTTTATACTTCAAGACGTACATAGTAAAAAGCGTAAAACAAAACAATTTGTGATAATTTGTGAGAAGTGCTTGTGTCACATTCTGAATATTACGTATAAAGTGAGAGGGGGGTGCGCTTCTGAAAGAGGGCCAAGCTAAAATGTAGGGATAGGCCGTTTGACACTGAAGCTACGGCTCTTGTTTCAAATCCGTGAAGCACAGTCGTTCGGCACAATGTTTTGGAGCGTGTGTCAAACGGCGCTGATCACGTGATTGATGAAGTCCGAAGCACCGAATGCATTGTTTGGAGTGACCTGCGGTTCCGTAATTGAACCCTGGTTCGACCAAACAATGCATTCGGCGCTTCGGACGTCATCAATCACGTGATCAGCGCCGTTTGACACAAGCTCGGGAACATTGTGCCAAACCAATGTGCTTCACAGATTTGAAACAAGCACCGAAGCTTCAGTGTCAAACGGCCCATCCCTACCTCTAGCTCTGCCAGGGTCAGTGTTTGAAGTGTTTCCAAGTCCAATGAGAGTTATAACAATCTGTTTCAAGGCTTCCTTCTCCTTCTCTTCTATAAGTTATCTGGAATACATCCTGACTAGATGATCAAACCACTTCACCTGACTATGGTTAATTTGAACAAGCAGTGTCTTTCATCTTAGATTCTCCTGGATAGCTGGGCCCCTCACCCTACCCCTAAGAGTGAGTCCAACCACCCTTAAAAGGAAACTCTATTTTGGCCTTTAGCATTTGCTAAGGTGAGGGTATTATAAGTCAGGGTAATAATGAATATTGAGCAGTCAAAAGAGAGTCATGCTGTTTGGCTCAGCTTTCTCTTCTCCATGTCAGACCAGTATAGCAGTATAGCACCTTATGCACCTATTGACTTGTCAATCTCGTCCACTTGAAGCAGCAATAATAATTTAATATTTCAAAGCCAGGCTGTATGAGAAGGAATTTGGCTAGTGTAGATCTTGATGCTGGTTCTCTGAGTGGAGACATCAAGGATCAAGGCTAGTATGATCCCTGATATCTCTGAGAGAAGGGTGCTGTGGCTGTGGAGCATCCAGAAGCAAAGTATGTCAATTCTGTTTTTAAAGTTTAAGAAAAGCAAAGTCAATTAGATAAACTGTAAAAGTAGCTAGAATTCCACATGACCTCAAAACATGAACTAATAGCTTTATTCTCTGCTTTATGTACCATCTGTGTCCAAAAATACTTATGAAGTTTATATTTCCTTTTTTCTATGAGCATTTGTGCAGTGTCGTCACTACTACTTTGAGCATCTTCTTCTATATTCAGCACCATATGATGGATCATGGAAGAACGATCTTCAATCTTAGTAGAGGAGCGGGGACAGGACATGCCTTCTGGCCCAAATCCAAACAATAAGTACCAGTGGTAGATCATTACAGTATAAATGGTTATTGAGGATCTATATGAAATCTGTTAAACTACATCATTTTAATCTCATTCTCCCAGACACTTGCATAAAATGCACTAAAGAAACTGGCACACTGCTCCATTGTATGTGTGAATGTGAGATGCTTCAGATATTCTTTTGGTGATATATTTCTGGCTTTGTGTTCTATTCATTTTTTATGTTTATCATTGTTGTTTTTTTCATTGTATTTTATTGCAAAGCGCCTTGATGTCTAACAGTGAAAACTGCTATTTAAAAAAACTTTATTTACTGATTTAAAAAAATATTACATTATTCACAAAGAAGTAGCAGTGATGTGAAAGGCTTGTGTTAATGACCCAAACCACACATCCAACAGTTAAAATTTAAAAAAAAAAAAAAGATGAGTATATTAAAAATACCCAGAGTCCCACTGTAAGATGACCATATTTAGGAAAGCAGCAGGCATGGCAATAGTGAATTAGCAAAAATTACTAACTGTAATTAGTAGTAAGACATAAAATGCCACAAAACATTTCCCAAATTTAAAAGCTGTATATGTTGCCAAAAATTCAACAAGCACAAATTTATGAAGAGCGTCAACAGCTTCATTGCAGGTAGATTTTGTGTCTGTGTTTAAAGTGATGAGAGTCTTTTTTGTTGGTATTTCAATAAGAATTGAGGAAAAAATAGCTGTTGTATTTTTTTTTTTTTAATTGAGATTTATTTCAGAATATATTCTGGATTTCAGAATACATTTAAGAATATATTCTACATTCTGGGCTCTCAGAACACTGGTGCTAAAGTTTCTGACCCAGTGGAAACCAATTCAGTCACATTTACAATGCAGCATTTCCGTGACCCAGGTCTAATTGTTTCCTTGTTCATTTTTTTCTTTCTTTCTTTTGTGGCACAGATCAGATATGATCAGTGGATGTGTAAGCCGTTACAAGGCGGATAGATTCAGAAATTCTCAGGTCAATTTCAGCCCTCAGTTGTATGTAAAAATAAATCAGATTTGCATCTACCATGTAAATGGACATACTAGAATTACCTTGTTGATGCAAGTGATATGTCTTTGACAGTAGTAAATGACATAAACACATGTGGACAGACTTTTCCCTTTCTTCTCCACTTTAAAATCGGCCTAATCCTTTGCTGACTTCCAAAACTGATTTAGAGAGCAACCATTTCATTAATATGTTCTGTTTTGTTTTTTGCATTTTCAAGGATATTGAGGTGGACTCAGGGCTTCAGGCCATAAACTTGAAAAGCAACAAACCTAGCATAAATGTGGATTTGCTGTGGGACTCTGAAAGGCCTGGCAATGTGCCGATGGAAATAGATCCATGTGCAACATCCTCTCTTTCACCTACATTTATTGAAATTATAGCCAAGCTCATCTACCTTACAGGGTGGTTTCCTCAGTAGTTAACTAGTATAAATGCAGATATTTGATATGGGTCACTTTTAAAAGATGACATTGCCAGTACATTAAAAAAAAAAGTATATAGTACAAAAAACAAAAACAAAAATGGAATTGGCTATCCAGACCTGCAGTGTAAATTCAGTCTTATTCTTATCTTGCCTCCTGTTACTCTGGTGGAGCATTGAGGAGTTGCCAATAATACATCTTGAAAGAACATAGTGATGACATGGTGAGCTCTGACATTTTACGCATTAGCTGTCATCACATAATGATTTCTCTGACATTTATGAGATAATTAGCTGGATGAATTTGCGAGTTAGGGGCCCCAAATATGTTTTATGGCCCCCAAATATGTTTTACAACATCACAGAGAACACAACCTTTCACTCCAAATTGGAATCAAGTCGTTCTTGAGTCAAACACGATGGTTGCATCAATGTCGTTAAAAGCCCTCAAGTCATCCCTGAGATATGACATAAAGAGAAAGAAAGGGGGCAGACATCCTTACAGTGACATGAACAGCATTTCCCAAATTCCTAACTGTGTTAGTCATAGTCATTTAATCACAGAATGTCAGAAGTATTAGATGGCAGGGGTTTGGGATAAATTCATGTCATAAGACATACTCAAGGCCCAATATCGGGATTAAAAGGCAGGCTGTCAAGTTTTGGTTTTGTGGGCGTTTACATCCAAACAATAGGAAGAGTTTAGGAATTACTGCTGTTTATTTTTTTTTCCTTTTAAGGAACTGTCTCTAAATTGACTTTTTTTTAAAAAACTTTTATTTTATTGGGCTTTTTAGGTAGAGCAAAGTTTTAGTAAAGCTTTTTTTGTCCAGATCTGTTAAGTTCAAGGTTAATACAGCAGCAGAGAACCAGGGATTTACCAAATCAGGATTTACTTTCAGTTTTGGCTCATGTCGTTTTGAAATTTGGAGCTCTTTCTTTTGACATCACTATTTATGCAGATGATACAATTCACTTTATAACAAATTGAGCTAAAATAAAAATAATACCTGCAAGTAAACTAGTACAGTTGAACAAAAACTGTGATGGTTTTGTGCATCTCACAACCATCTAAATCACCTTTACTTATGTAAAAGAAAACACTCCAACAGTGTGGCCTTTTTCAGGGTGGCAGACTCTACATTATCTGTACACACACCACACACTCATAAATGCTCACATAAAATGTTTTAAATACCCATACCACATACACACAGGTGGCTCTGGATAAATGATGGCACTCTATGTGTGTGCACACACAAAATAATAAAGTACAGCGTGTAAATCAGACACATGGACATAAGAAGTGCTTTATTTCAAAATGCGGCCACACTCTCACTGACACTGCCAGGCCCATGGAGCACATAAATGATTATTGTTCTGTTGAGAGGCTGGTTTTAAGAGTTTTAGCTCCATCTGGACTCAATACAATTATAGCCTGCACTGAGACTGCAAACACACATACACTGACACACACTGTCGGACATGTGCACACTCACGCAAACAGATCTGACAGCAGTATTAGTCCATGTGGTTGGGAACAGAGCCACCAAGTGAAACCAACCAACAACCTCTCCCAGTCCTGCTGCTCTCAGACTGTCTGTTTTCATTTTCTATGCAAGAAAACATCTCCTGTATTCAGTAAGCAGAAGCTCCATAACTGTGAGAATAAAATGAACAACCATAGGCTTGAGGAGAAGAAACAATTCAAAGTGTGTGTTTACTTTAAATTTTAAATCCCCAAACTCCAAATCTGAAAAATGTGTAATATAGAACACAATATAAAATATAGAAATATAGAAAGTAATATACAATAACACAAAATTGAAAATAAAAGTAAAATATTGCCATTTGACTTTACTTTTTTTTCTGGACAGCAAATCCAAGATATTTTTAATGTATTTTCTCATCAACGATATTCAATTTACTAGCATACATACATTTTTCACATTTCAGGCCTGCAACACATTTTTAAAACAGTTGGGACAGGAAAGCCTTTACCCCTTGTTATATTTACAGTTCTTCCTAGAACACTTAAAAACCATTCAGGCATTGATAATACCAAGTATGTTGCCCTCACTACAGTGTAGGAACTGCAGCTATACAACTTGTTAAACTCTTCCATCCATCCATTTTCTTGACCCGTTGTTCCATTTCTGGGTCACGGGGGTCTGCTGGAGCCTATCCCAGGCTACTGCAGGCGAGAGGCAGGGGTGCACCCTGGACAGGTCGCCAGTCCATCGCAGGGCCACATACACAATGAACAACCATGCACACACACACACTCACACCTACGGGCAATTTTAGAGTTCCCAATCAACCCTTGATTGCACAAATGAAGAGGAGTCGTAGTAAATGTTCCTTGCTGCTCTTTACTGTGGCTCTATGGATCATCTCATACAAACAGAGTGAAAACTGTAACAAACAGAACATAAAAATGACCCTCATGTTCATAACATGAGCCTTTTCTAATGTACATACTTTTAAAATATTATGTTTAATATCGAACAAAATAATTCTTATCTTGTAAATACACATCTCAATATTAACCAAATAAATTTACAAACTGTAGAATAATTATGATATATACTCACAACATTGCTTCTGTGGCATTTACAGCCTGAAATGTATTGGACATAAAAAGCTTGCAGTTGGATTAGCTTGCTACCTTGGTGACTGACAGGAAAAGAACGTAATAAACAAAATAAGTCTTCCCAACAAAATAAAAGCCCAACTAACATTATGTCTTGAAAGACAACACACTCCCCGTCTGGCCTCTGTGAGGTCACTATTCAAACAAACAAACACGACAAGAAGGTTTCTAGACTTCAGTCTGAACTTAAAAATAAAATGACTTCTGAGACTGGCCTACAGAAAGTTTTTGCACATTCTTGATCCGTGGTCTTTAATTCCACCTTCCTGATCCTTTCATCACCTCCAGGCAAGATCTTTGTGACTACAGCCATAGGCCAGTTGTTACGAGCAGCTTGATTGTCTTTAAGAAGTACAATGTCACCTTCTTGCAGGTTCCGGTATGATTTAGTCCATTTTTTGCGGTGTTGCAAGGTGAACAAATACTCTCGTCTCCAACAATTCCAGAATTTGCTGGCAAGACATTAAACCTGACACCACAGCTTGGTAATGAGATCCTTGTCTGTAATGTCTGCTGGCAGAGGTGGTACTCCAACTTTCTGAGTTAGAAGTTAACAGTATGTCTTGAAAGACAACACACCAAGTGATGGTGTGAGAAAAGTCTGTCCCATTTTTCCTTCAAACATATCATCTGGTCTACAACAGTCACCTCAGTTTTTGCTTAAAATTTCTCTGAACAGGTAATAGCTATTCCACAGATCTGTTAGGCTAATAGATGGTTTCCAGAAAATGTCAGGAACCACAGAACTGCTGCGGAGGAGTACCGGTTTCTCTAGGCACTTCATGGCTGATGGCTCTCTGTGATAGTGTTCCCTCACTGGTTTTTCTGTGCCCAAAAATGTTTTACATATTATTGATTTTAACCTTTGATTGTATTTTACCATTGATAGAAATCATTGTCAGTTTGGAGGGTGGGGTGAGACTGGGGGACTGATTTTGTTTTTACTGTTAAAGCACTTTGTGCTACATTTTATTGTACGAAAAGTGCTATACAAATAAAGTTTGATTGTTTAATTGGTATAAACACCATAATTCTGAGTTGCTCTTTCAAGGAGGATATGTCTAGTTTCTGTGAGACTGGTGGAGGACTAATGGAAGACTTATATATGCGTGATATTGTTGAATTAAGGGGAAGTTGAATTATCCACAGTGTGTTAGTTGTTTAGCACAAACCGTGAAGACTTTAGGTGGTATTCCATCTGGATCTGCTGCCTTATTAGCTTTCACCTGCTTCAGAGCCTTTACGATCTGTGTGTCTCTCACTGGGAAAGTAGTCCTCTAAGTCAAAGCGTTATTTTGCAGGGGTGTCCATATCAAAACTGCCTCCTGTTGAGTTTGGTAGGATGGTGTCTCTGATCTCCATGCTATCTGTGTTCTTTTTGTAGCTTTCAACTGACTGAAATCCTTACATCATACTGGATAAATGGATTTCTAGGCTTTCAAGTTTTTGGGAATGTGTCTTTTTTTTGCTTCTCTTGTTGATTTGTTTAGTTCACATCTGGCCCGCTTGCATTCCTCACTATTTCCAGACATCAAAGCCTCATGTCTTTTCCTGATTTTCCTATATGCATCAACATTAAAGCAGAGCTTTTGGTTTGTAAAAACACTGATCATTCTGGAGGGGGCACTGGTGGAACTACACTCGTTGATGTAGTCATTGACAGTCTCTGTATATTCATGAATGTTGTTTGTGGCTTCCTCAAAGAAATTTCTAAGATTTAACAAGAAGGCAATTAAGGGAAGCTAAGATTAGAGAAATAGGATCTCTCTTGCTAATCCTTATGAGCTCTCTCACTGGAGCATTTTTTGATCAGCTATTCAGATTAATTTTAGAACAACCTATTAACAAGGAATTTCAGTAGTCCAGCCTTAAAGAAACAAATAAATCAACTAAATTTTCTGCTACACTCTGAGAAAGGCATTTCCTTATTTTAACAAGGCTACATAGGTGAAAGAAAGTTGTTCTCAAAACTTGTTTTATATGTGATTTAAAGAACAAATCCTGGTCAAAAATAACTGAGCGCAGTAGTAGTAGTAGTAATACTAGGCTGGAAAATTAATGTCATTAGTAATGTTTCTTAACAACGACAGTTTGTGTCTGAAGTACCCAGGTCCAAAGACCACAACCTCCTTTTTTCCAAGGTTAGTACCTAGAAATGAACAGTGTTCTTGGCTTTTATGTCATTAAGATTAACTTTACCCTAACATGAAGGGGCAGATTGACATTAAGTTTTTTTCAATCTTTGTGCTGCATGGTATCTAAATGCATTTTCATCCTTTTTAGTTCTTAGTTAATGTTCTTAAACCAAACTGCCTCCTAAAGGTCTCAGA
This sequence comes from Zenarchopterus dispar, assembly GCA_028564865.1. NCBI lineage: Eukaryota > Metazoa > Chordata > Actinopteri > Beloniformes > Zenarchopteridae > Zenarchopterus > Zenarchopterus dispar. Next base: position 11,197 of record JAOWBL010035893.1, read on the forward strand.
TCCCTCCTTAGTTTATATTCTACATCTGGTAGCCAGTGTTGGTAGGACTTAGTAGTACATATAGTTTCATATTGTCCCTATTTTTCTCACATGGACTGATATGTGCATTGATAAATGGCAAAGATTGCACAAAATACTGCAACATGTCTAAGGCTTTATCCACAAAATTTACTCTACTGTAAATGCACATACTGTACATACTATATGTACATGCCTTGTCTGTTTTTTATGTGAAATCATGCACACATGCATAGAATGTATGTCCAGCTCATCACCACAGCTGGAGAAGATCCCCTCGCTCACCAAAATCTTCAAATGAACAGTGACTCATCTGAAAATCCTTTTGAGAAAAGAAAATTCAATTCAAACTCTTTTGTGAGTCCTCACTGCAGTAAAAGCAGTTACCAAACTCAATTCAAGCAGCTTATTTCTTTTCTGTCTTCAGAAATCGCTTGAAGACCTTCCTCCTCTGAGAGTACTTATCCATCTAATATGTTCTGTCTCTGACTGTCTCTCCATCCATCTCCTGGCTTTTTCTAAAAGAGAAACCTCAATTTGCTATCCAACAAGTGCGACTTCAAGTACCTGAAAAGGCCCTTGGTCCTCTGGTGTGAGATTGAAAAAGGGCCTGAGTGACTCCTTGATCTACTGACATGGATTGTGATTCTTTTGAGAAATACTTTAAACAAAAGCATCTTTCAAAAAAAAGGATTGGGAAGTATAAAAGGGGCTTGTATGAAAATTTGATCTCATTACCAATTTTCACAACACGAAATCCAGTTAAGACTCACATACAATGTGTGTTGACTGAGACCACAGATGAATTGAAAAACAATGCATATTATGAATGCATTAATCCCACTCAAAACTATGCAGTTATTTATATCCAAATCCTAAACATCCTATATTTTGCTTTTCCCGACCTTCAAAGTTCAAAATGTACTCAGTTGTCAGGGCATCTACCTGACATTTTTAAAGGTGCATTATTGATTAAGCAAGAAATAAAAGTTTTGAAAGAGCAAACATACCAGGAGATTATTTATTTATTTCAAAGCAACTTCTGCTCATCGAAGCAGATTTCGCATATGCTGATTGGTGTGCTAAACTCCAAGTGCAGATCAGCCTAGCCTCTTCATCTACCTGGGGTCTCAAACTTGAGTCCTCGAGGGCCATATTCCTGTAGGTTTTAGATGTTTCTGTGCTTCATCGAACTGTGATTCAAATGACTCTATCAATAACAGAGTTGTGTGAACCTTGTTGACATGTTAATGACGACCATTAATTTGAATCAGGTGTGTTGCTGCAAGAATACATCTGAAATGTGTAGGACAGCGGCCCTTGAGGACTGGAGTTCGAGACTCCTGATCCATCCCCATGTGGAGGTAGCACCACCCCATTATATATGATTCAGTTCAAATCCAAATATCCTCCAAATATCTCTGTTGCTCTGAATTGGTTTAGGAAGGTAATTATAGCAGTTAAATTCTACACAAGATATGATTTTGACAAAACAAAGGTGTGGTAATCAGGAAATGTTGCTGTCAGTCACAGCAAAATTGTTCAAGAGCTTAAAGTGTGTCCATGCAGCTAGAAAATACAGTCTACAGTGTTGCAGTACTTTGATCAGAGGTAGTCAGTTTCAATAATTCAATCTAATGTATAAAACTACGGTGTGTTGGGGTGTTTTTTTTCCCTATTCTAAAATTTACAATGATAACTGTAGATGAATGGCAATTCATCAGCTGGCCATTCTTTAACATTTAGCCATTGAAAATCCAAGCAGTTCAACCATAAGATATTAATGACACAAAAAAGCCACAAGGTTCAGAGCTACAAATAAAAGTCAGCCTTTAAGCTATATTCCAAATGGAGAGCTTTTGTGAATATGCTTTAATGCAAATCACTTTTTACAGTCTTTTTACATGTGCAGTGTGTCAATGAAGGCTCTCCCATTTTAAAACAGTTATGTTCTTATTGACAATGATCATGCAGAATCTTCTTCAGCTGCTTTACCTAATTACCACAAAGTTATGACCTTTCATTAACTATAAACTCCAAACAAAATGTACCCAGTTTTCCTTGTCATATGCCTAATCTCTGAGATATTAAAGTTGCATCATCTTTGCTCCCACCAACATCTGGAGCAGTCCAGCTGTGCTGCACCAACTGTTGTGAATCATTGCCATACAGAGCTGACAGTTGTTCCACTAAAGGTGTCACAATGTGGGTTTGAAGTGTCCCAGAAGTGACCACCTACTCCCCATAAACGATATGCACCAAGTCTATCGCATCACTTTGTGCACGGTAGATCGATATGGCAGGAAGTCTAAGACAAGAAAGGCACAGCAACTCAGGGTAATTTATGAGTGGGCTCAGACTTGTATATTGTCTTTATTTCAGGAACCTTTGTGTAAATGGTTCAGATGGTTTCAGAAGACAAGGAGAAGTTCATTTTTGAAACAGAAAAGCACATTTTATTTGATACCACCCAATATTTTTAAAGGCTACCAACAGAAAAGTCAAGACATGGTGAAATATCCATTTTTAAGTTGCAGTTGGTAAGTATATTTTTTTTATATATTTGCTGAAATTACCACTATTTTCTGATAAAATTATGCAAACTAGGTAATTTGAGACACAAACCCGCTCCTTTTGTGCTGCCTGCAGCCCCCAATGCAGTTTACAGCTTTCCACTGCTTCCATTGCAGCTCCTCTAATAACAGCCAGGGGACGTGTTTTCCCCATGTTAATCAGTATAGTGCACTCACTATTTGTTAACAAATCAAGTAAGGATGATAAGAAACACAATATACCTTGGGTTTATGCTATATGTATAAATGTTAACAAAAGTCAAAGTAGATGTATGAATCACTGCATTTTTTGCTATTTTCCATGTCATCCCTACATCTTCTGACTTGAGTTTGTAAATATCTTTTACTTCTCTGAGCTAGTTTCATTAAACTGCTGAAGCATCAAATGAGCGTCAGTCAAACTATGAAGGACGCTTTTGTATTTAATAAGGGCTATGCATTCTGTTCCTATTTTCTTACCGCACAACAGAGAATCAGCCCTGTAACACACCAAACAAATTATGCTCTAACCATATGCAGTATACAAAGGTCGCTTTAGAAATTTAAACACAAGTAAAGTAGAGTTGTAATGAACTTCTGGTCATGTGAGTTAATCAGTCAAAGATGTGGGGACATGGAAATGTGTTAAATACCAAAACTCTCCACTAAATTGTTCCATAGCACTTCTTGAAAGCATGTGATTCACAAAGTAGTACCGTATTTTCCGGACTATAGAGCGCACCGGACTATAAGCCGCACCCACTAAATTTTAAAAGAAAAAAAATATTTTTACATATATTAGGGATATTAGGTATATACATATACCGGACTATAAGCCGCAGATATATATGTTGTGAAATGAGATATTTACACAGAAAGATTTGTAAATGTTTATTTACATATCTTGATTGTTTATTATAACAATGATATTATTATTGTTTATAATTGCTTTTATGACCTCTGAAAGCCTTTGTTGTCTTTTGGCATTGAATCAGTTCTTCACGCTCACCACTGATTCATTAACACCAAGCTTACAGGCAGCAGCTCTAGTTTCCCTCCTGCATAGACAGATCGATTGCTTTCAACTTAAAGGCTGCCTCATCTGCTTTTCTTTGTGTACTTTTCATGATGAGGGTGTGAAAAATATTTTGCGTTCCTGTGTGTCCTGCTGCGTTTTGTGTCCAGTGCACCAAAACTAGCATCTTATTCTTTACACGGTCTGCCTTGTACTTCTACTTGACTCCTAAAATTTGGCATACATTTTAAATGATTTTCTTTACTTGAAGGTTGACATATTAAAAAAACAAGAAAAAAAAAACAAACAAAAAAATGCACAAATACACACACAACAGCACAAAAACTGGAGTCAAAGATCATATTTGAGTAGACCTACTTTTTCTTTAGTTCAGCTTTTATATTTTCACCAATCCTGTGTTCACTACTTTATATATAAAGTCTGTCCAAACATTTTTCTACAAAAACCTCTTAAAACTGTGTTACACAACAGGAAAACTAATATTGGCACAACTGGTGAAACTTCCAATGTTCCATCAATGTACATTTACTCTGGAATGATAATTTTTATACATGATTCTACACTTTTGCTGTAAACCTACATATATTGCCCTTATTTTCACAATTATTTTATTTAAATATACCTTGTTTATGCTGAAAATAATACTCACTGATTTTAAATGAAGTATGACATTGTCAAGCAAGAATCTCAATGCTTTTGCAAGCAGAGTTTAATGATGATTTCAAAAATAGAAGTGTACTAAGACCTTAGAGCCATTCATTCTATGTCATTGTACACTCACATTGTCCTTTAGCTTGGTTTCGTCTTCATCTCTCACTCTCCTCTATTAAGTTCTGTCATTTTCCATGGAGCGCTACTTTCTTTCTCACCCTATCTCATCTCAGTTTCTCTCCCCTCTCCCATACTTTTGTCATGTAGTAGTCATTGATCAGCATAATTTCTTTCATGTACCAAGCAGTGCTCTGACACTGGGGGTCCCTGGGATGACAAACATCCCTAAACTAAAAGTTTACAGCACAAAGACAAGGAAGTGGGCGAGCTGGCAAATGAAACTGACATAGAGCCTAATTCCTGTGCATGCAAACATGTTGCCTTCCTGAAAACACACTCCATCAACAGCAGGATCAAAGCAGATTTTTGCACTGACTGTTAAATGTTGTGATGAAAGGTGGCATTCTAACCTCTGTTGAAGCAGGATACCAGAAAAACAGCTCCCATTAGACATAAATAAGGAGCAACACTTAGCTCCATATTTGGTAAGAAACAGGCAAATCAGCATTTCCAGTTTAGCAAACAATTTACTGTCAGTTGTCACCCACGTGATCAGCCACAGCTCAGCTGCGTGCATTTCTTTTCTTTTTCTTAGTTACTGAAAGACTTGTATTTTGCAGTGTTAGTGTTGGTTGTGAAGGATTTTTCAACATACGAAGTAACTGGGTTAAATGTCAGCACACAAATGGTTTTTGTCATTGCAGATACTTGTAATAGTTGGAGAGAAGTCATTTTGTCATCTATATTTCAGTACAAAGGAACTGAACAGACATGACCTGGGGGACATATCAAGGAGCTATCTGTGTGTGATGTGCTTTTCTTTGGCTGGAACATATCACTTCATAAAGACCTGACTTTTTTCATTTAACCTGATGTTTATTTTGGCTTCCTGAAAGTCTGGAAACAGGATTTTTTTTACTATGATGATGGTACACAGCACATAGCTCAACTTTACTGACATAGTAATCCATATAACATAAAGTACTCAGGGAGGGTACTTTACAATCTTGTAAAGTACCCTTTACAAGATTGTACATTGTATTGTACAAGACTTTACAATATTATAAAGTACCCTCCCAGCAAAATTACATTGAAAAGACACTTAAAGGACAACTGTGCAGTCACTTTGAACACATTTTTCTTTTAACCTCAATCATATCAGACGGGTGAAATACAATCAAATGTTGAGTGTCTTTCTTTGGGACAAATTAGGCCAACCACATTTGGCAAAAAAAAAATCCTGCTTTTGATACATTACAGAAAAAAAAAAAAAACAAGTGGCCATTGTTGCTTTTAAAACAGAAGAGTTATTAATGTCTTTGTGAATAAACTTAAAGAAACCCCCAGTCAATGTGATGAGAACAACTCATGGACTCTGCTCCCACAGAACACAACCAAGAGTTTCCTCACCTGGCGATGAGATGGTCATTAAAGTCATTACCCTTCCACATCACTCATTAACAGAAATCCAGAGCCCAGATCAGTGTTTCAAGTAGTGGACACCTCAGTATGAGACATAGGCCAAGAGTTTTCAGAGCAGTCACATAAGCAGAAGTAGGAAAAGTTGCAGTTCATCAACTGATCAAACGAGGCTCCAAAAGTGAGTCAATCTTCATTGACCTGCGCTGACAGCTGTATTAAAATGTCCAACTTTAACCCCAAAATAAACAGTCTAATATAGAAAATGGACTTTAGCCTCTATGGTTAGAATTTACATCTGTGACAACTGTACAGAAGTAAATTCTTATGTAGCTTATCAGGTAAAATTAAAACATTATCATTTTCTCTGAGAGCCTTCATCAGAAAAACAAAGCAACAAAGATCATATGATCAAACCTCAATGCTATAGGGTTGTTTCAGTTAAGTTGCCACACAGAGTGAAATAAAAGCATCAAACTAATGCTCAGAATACCTTGGATATCTTATTCCGTACATGAATTATTAAAACCATTGCATAAATCATTATATATATATATATATATATATATATATATATATATATATATATATATATATATATATATATATATATGAAAGTTACTAATGTACTTAATTATTTAAACATTATGCATTCCAATCAGTAATAGCAAATAGTCATTTTAGACATTTTAAAACACTTACTACATGCTGTCTTCCAGCACTGATCATAAATGTAACATTGAATTTTCAGAACAAAAGTCATACATACAACATGTACACTCATTGCTGCAACATCTACACACCTAACTTCATATAAGAAAAGTGGATAGTGCTAAAATGGGAGAGCTTGGCTAAAACAATAGAATGAAAAGAAGCTCACAAGTTCGGGGTCATGCAAATGATGATTGTTGTGGGTGTAGTTATTTCCACTTCAGGATCAATGCAGTTGATCTTCATTGTTGATCTTTAATTAGAGTCTGGATCTGCATCAAAAATATGAGCATGCAAATCCTTTACAAAAGGACAAAGAGGCTGTGACTCTCAATATACTGCTGAAAGCAGTGCTGTGATATGTTATAGCGCTTTTCATTTTCACTGGTATTGATGTGTTTGTTTACCATTAATGAATCTGTGAAATCCTTCTTCAGCAGGTTTGACAGACATTTGACACACAAAGAGGAACATCTGTTATGTAAGTTTTTCAGGACATGTATGTGAAGGACATTTGGATGAGTTTATGGGTCTCATAACTGATTTGTAAAAGGTTTTAAGCTGATGAAACACCCTCTTACAACCTTTTCCATTCATGCTGATTAAAAATTCTGACATGATCAAAGTTTTGGAAACATGTATTAAAGTAGCTGACGCAATATGGTCTGACGAAGTCAATCAACACATTTACAAAGCAAAATGAAAGAATGTGTTTACAGACATTAGGCTTCAGTTCTACAATTAATTGATATTGTGTGCCTCAAAAAAAAAAAAGAAAAATTAAAGATTGACTTTAGTTGCTCACATATCAATAAGCAACTGAACCAATGAACCAATCAGCCTGTGAAATGGTTCTTCTACAGTCCACCAACATATTAGCTCTTTAAATCCTCCAATCCTGTCAAATAGAGAAGTTGAATTTGCCTGTGCTAAGGAAGGCCTTGCATGGATGCAAGGCTGTACAGCGCACACCTGTTACAAAAGCACTGCCTCAAAGTAGATGTCTTTGGGTTCTGAACTGGTCTGCCTATAGAACAGACCATTCACCAAATTAAAATAATTAAAAAATATATGTTAAAGATGATCCAGGACTGTTGAGCAGCTCCAGTTGTGTATCAGACAAGAATGGGACAACATTCCTTTCTTCAAAGTCCATCAGCTGATCTCATCAGTTCTCAGATGCATATGGACTGTTGTTAAAAGAAGTGATATATTGTGATAAACATCATTGTGCTCCAACTTCCTTGAGGCGTATTCCTGCAATTGCATTTAAAGTTATCTACATGTACATGTTTTCTACATGTACTTATCAAGTGTTTTCTATGTTTGATTGTAAATGAAGGGTGAGTAGATGAGATTTGCAAATCATTGTTTTTTGTTTGGTGTCCAAACTTTTCTCGGAACTGGGCTTGTAAAATTGACAAGTACGGAGATGACACCAGAGATAGAAGAGGGGCAATATGTGATGTTTCTAACAAAGGAGGAACAAGCTGTCTAATCTAAGAGCCATATTCAGCAGTGTACAGTTAGTTTGGTGTAAGCATTTCTCTCATATATGAGCTGGGCAGAGCAGACTTTTTGGTGAAGCACTAAGGGGGTGGGATCTGTTTGTGAACAACAGCTGGTGCAGGCAGTATAACAAGAGGGCCACTTGTATGTACATTTAATGTGGGATTACTCTCCCTGTTAGTAAGACCCTTTTATCTTCTGAGGGAATTTGGGAATATTTTAATCTGTGTCATTTATTCTCCTAAGGCTGACACCTGAATAGCTGAATGTGTTCACCATCAAGCGCAATGCCCACCTGGAGCCCATTTTTAATTCTTGGGGATTTAGGTTTTTGCAAACTGGAATAACTCCTTTGTGGATTCTAACAACATGTAACAGATAGGTCAATATAGTTTTCAGTAAATGAATGGAAAAATATAAAAAAACACTAAATAAAATGCAAAAACAGTTCCAATCATAAAGTGTAGCTAAATGTAATCTACAATGCTTTTCTCACAAGGACGAAGCCACAAACCAAGACAGTGACCACATGGAGGAGACACAGTAAAGCGATGATCAAACAATATTTTCTCTGCACAAACTTGAACATATTTCACAATCACAATGGAAATTGACCCATGCAGCAACAACAGATTTTCCACAATTTTTAACACTGTGGTTTCTAATAAGGACATTATAGAGTGCCACAACAACAAGCCTTACATTAATTACAGTGTAAAGATTTATTTTAGCTGTATGTCAAATGGAAGACCCTGAATTCATTAAAAAAGTAATAAAAAATACAGAATGGTACCAGGGTTGTCAGAAGCATTTGAAATTTGGAGGAGGGGGGCAATTTGGTGTGGCGTTTAAGGAAAATTTTAAATGAAGTAGATACCATTTCTTGCATTAAGGTGCATTTTAACAGGTTGCTATACACCTACTTTTACAGAGCGGACTAAGCCTTATAAAATGGTCTATTGAAAACAAATCTATGATTGTTTTATGGCATTGTTGAAGTTGAATGAAACAGCGGATTCTAATTTTTGTTTGCACAAAACTAGAGACTAAAGTTAAAAAATATGTTTTTTACATTTATCAGCATCTTAATGCCATTGTACCATATTTCATTGCTACAATGACAATGAAGATATTCTGATTTTGATTTTTCCTCTTTTAGCTTATTGTTAGATCAATTTAAGGTGTCATGGGGCTAACTTTGAGAAAATGTAACAAAGAATATGATGTTATCAATCTGACATAATTGATTTCAGGTTTTAGGTGACGGTTTACTTCTGTCATAAACTTTATGTTGGAGACGGTTGATGAAGCCAGTTCTAAACTACTTTTGTTAAAGCTTGCACATGGTGAATTGTTGTAGGTAACCAGGAAAACCCAGAGCCGGTTTTTAATAGTATAAATTGTGCCCGGTAAGAATGTCCAGGACCCAGTCGCAGAGTTGAGTTCAAAAGGACAGTTTGTTTACAAGAATCAACAAAAGGACATTCCAATGCGAAGAAAAGTATCAAACAAAAGGTTAAACAAAAAAACACCATTCAAATAGGAACTACTCAATATTCTGTCTACTCTAAACAACAAAAATCTTCTAGGCTCACTGGTGCTAGGTTCATTACGGCAACTAGAAATTACTTAGATTGATCTCCACAATCACGGGAAACGCACATATATCTCCGACACATAGAACAATAATACCGCATGGGAGGCCAGGGTAGGATGGCTTAAGAATCCGCCTGATTAGTGTCCACTGGTTACAGGTATGCCGGCTCTCGGTGCTCATCAAGATTGCCCTGCCCCTCGGTTGCAGGAAAAGAAGGGTTAGGGTAACAAGTTTGCAACCATAACAATAGATATTCTCTTTTTGATCAGTTGGAATGGAGTCCTCACTGAAATAGCGCTGGGTTGACTAAGATGTTTACCTGGTTACCATGCTGTCAACTTTCTCATAAGGAACGCAGCTATTGGCTTATCTACAAGTCACTAAATGATGTAATCTCCTGATTTACATAATTTGCAAATTATATATAACTGTGATAGATGCTGTAGCGAGAGAAATTTAGTCAAGGAAAAGGTAAAAAAATAAAAAATAAAAACGCGGAAAAAAAAACCCTTAATTTGGTTTGGAACTACACCTGTATTTTCTTCTGCCAATTCTTTTATTTTCTTTTTTTAAAATGTCACAATATGCCATCACTAAATGATACAAGCTTTGAAGTTAGTCTCCAAAAGTGTTCAGTTAAAAGAAAGAAGTCACTAGAGGGGTCTGAAAACTCACTAACTATAGTGACAAAGCCTCTAAGTTCACACCACTGTCTGGTAAATGTATGAGGGATCAAGTTGATAATTCTGAGATGTGTGGGGAAACATCCCTCTCACATCTGCTGGTTGCCATGCTTATGAATGGTTTCAAAGGAAAACTGTCTGCACAAAGGAGCATTTCTGTACCACAAGTACTCAGAAGAGAAAACAGGAGCAGGGATCTCAGCTTTTGAAAGTGGACATTATCACTGTTTTTCAGAAATGTTTAGTCCTGTATACACCTGTAGAGCACATGTCAATGAAACTAAGATCTTATGAAGTGTATTTGCTTTTAGCCGTGTATATGATTGTAGGGGAAATGATTATGAGAACCTGGTTTTACTGGTCATTCAGAAAGTGTGAAAACCACATCAGCATGAGAAGAGTAAATTCATATGTATATAATCATATAATCTGTCACATCAGCATGAAACATAACTTTTGTGGACACACTGATGTCATGCTAAAAAAACAACAACAACAAAAACAAACAAACAAAACAAAAAAAGCTCAAGCTTAGTTGTGCATCTACTGTTTGTGCCAGAAGAAATGTGACATCCGGGACACCATCTCTCACGCACTGAGTGTGTGACTCACTAAAAAGTCACACTTTTCTCATGCTTTCATGTCAAATGGATGCTTTTTTGTCACATTGCAAAAGCTGATTTTACCTCTAATGATGTTGCAGCAGATACAAGAGACTGATGTCACATACACACACACACACACACAAGAGAAAACAACAGCTACATCTTTGGACCAGTCAGAAGGAATGCGAGAAATATCTTCTATAAATGAACCTTCTTACTGAATTGAATACTGGGACCAGAGTTGTACAGTCCAGTGGTTGTTAAACCAGTTCCTCGGGGCTCACAATCAACACACCCTGATACAAATGACTGAGTCACTAACAGACTTGTGCTGATCTTGATGACAAGCTGATGATAACGACCTTTAATTAGAATCTGGTAATTAGAATTTGGATATATACCAAATGTCATTGTATATGTTCATTGATACAATGATAAAATATAATAATATAGTATCTACTTTGGAGTATGTAATTATAGGAGTAGATGCAAGCAGAATTTTGAAAATGTTTATTTTGATTTAAATTATTTTATCCAGTACTTTGAGTGCTGCGTTATTTGATACAGCAAACATCAGCAAACATATTCAGCTTGTACCCAGAATACAACCAATAATTCAGAGTATCATCTCTGAGTTAAAATTTCAAAATGGTTGAGTTTTGTAATATGTTAATGTTGGAAGATACGTGGGTAGAATTTGTTGTGGTGAAGCCTAATTACTGTAATTAAAAAGAAGTGACAAAAAAAAGTATCTACTTTGATGTTGGCTTTCTCTTCTTGTATTTCAGAGTTTTTCTTAGTCCTCTTGTTTTTGATCTTTTTTTCTTGTATCCCTGGTTGCTTTACTTCCCGTTTCAGTTTTAAAATCTGTCTGTGTATTTTTAATTCTTTTTGGACTTGTTTTTTGACTATCAACACCTCTGTCTTGTCAGTTCCTCTCTCCATAAACGTTTCTGCTGTTCCTTCCTTCCCTGCTCCGTCAATCTGTTTTGTCACCCTGTTGGGACTTCCCATGATGCACTGGGCACTTTTATCCACAGAAGTTGTTTTTGTCTTTCTGTTGGCTGCCTATGCAGCTCTTGTTTAAATCAGTGATCTCTATTACTGGATTGGACAGATCATATTGGCAAGCACTGAAGGTGACATGCACATAGTGATGCCATTTTTGAAGAGTGCTAGTCACACAGCACTCTGTCAATAGTGTAGGCCTCAAATAAGCGTATATTTTACCTCGTTCATGATAGTCAACCTGATTCAACTTTGCATTACAGAAGCACTATGTGGTAATATCTAAATATGACTAAACATGAAAATTACTTGTGAAAGGAGATGCCCTGCTGTCTGAAGTGTTCATTAGCATAGTTGTAGCCAAAAGCAAAACACTGGATGCCTTTAGAATGATAATTCCCTTGGCTGTTGCTGCTAGCTGCCTTGCTTGCAGACGAAAGTAGCACTTTTCAAAATGGCGGCGCTGTTGACACGTCAAAAGTCATGTAACGTCCAAGCCAGTAATGGAGATCACTGGTTTAAATATAAGACTTTGTCACACCTTCCTCCAGATCTCCTTACTCCTAAATCCATGCATCCATCCTTTTTCTATACCCAGTGAATTCATCTACTGGGTCACGGGGTCTGCTGGAGCCAAAACCAACCCATTTCAGGCGAGATATTCCTAAATCAATTTCTTTTTCAAACAAAAACAAGTATTTTAAAGTTGAACAATAACATTTTTCTGAGCCAAAGTATGTGTCTTAGAGCCGAAGATCCTTGAGATTGTGGAGTCAGTAGTTGATGAAGAGAAACAAATCCCATGGCCTTGTTAACAAACCTGATCTAACAGGTGGAGGGCTTCCTCTCATATAGCAAAAAGACGTAATGAGCAAAGGACTGCAAAGTGTTAAGGAACGATCACTGAGTCCTCATGTTTTACAAGGCAGTCTCCATTTTTCTTTGTGTGGGCTCAGGACAGTCAGTGGGAGAAGCAATTACTGTACATTCCAGTCAACCACAGAACAGTGAAAACAAAGAGGATATTGTACATGAAGATGGAGAAAAGCCAGAAGTTAATAGTCTGTTATAGAAACGACTTATCTATGGTACATTGTTATGGTCTGATAGAGAGTCCAGGACCCAGTTGCAGAGTTATTGTCCAAAGGCAGTTTATTCACAAAGTAATGAAATCAGTGCACAAGAAAAAAAAAACTACAAGCAGACAAAGTCACAACCAAGGATCTGCCGAGGAAAAGTAACTACTAAAATGGTTAAACAGAGAATTATTCTTAACACAAAACTAGCAGAAGGCTAAAGCACGAAATGTAAAGTGATCAGATACAAAAAGTCACTAAACCCGTAGATCAAAACTAATAGCTGGAACCTGTAGCAAGGACAGGAGATCACCGAGAGCACTAACGTCAGGCACGTGAGCAAGAGGAGAATAATCCACCCTGCTGTGGGAATGATCCAGCACAGAAGGCCAAGTCAGGACGGTTTAAGAAGCTGGCCTATTAGGTAGAAAACAATCTGCAGGTGTGCCGAAGGCCAGTGCTCCTGGAGATCGCCCCGCCCCCCAGTACTTATCTGCAGGGAGAAGGAGAGAAAGATTAGGTCTTGGGAGTGGCCAACTTCAAACCACAACAGTATATAGTCCAGTTAAATTAATGATAAAATGCCAAGAAGAGACAAATCATACTGTGGAATGACTTGTTCTCAAATATAATTTCAGCACTGCTTATTTGAAAAAGATGCCTCTCCTTCATTTCAGTGCACTTTTTATGAACATGGTGATAAGACAGTTTCTTGGACCACACACAGCCATTGTCTCATTGTTGCAGGATTTGTTGAATGGATCCATCTCTGAACAATGAATGGCCTTCACTGCAGCATTTTAAAGCCAATTCAGTCTAACATTTTCTCTCTCTCGCTCTCTTTAAACTCTGTTGTTCAATTTTCAGGCTTTAGATGGAATTGCAACAGCTGTTTGAACATTAGTCACCATGCATTCAAATCCCACCAAAGTTCTTAGTAAGTAGATGTTATCAAACTGTGCTGCAATTAGGAATGGGAGATTTCTCAAATAAAAGATATATAAGCAACAGTTCTAAAATTACAGACAGGTGAGTAACCTAATGATTACAGAGACTCCTGTCAATGGGTGGACATTTGTAAGGCATTAATTAGGAAGACAAACATTGGGGTTACTTTATTAATCATAATTCAGTTGGGGATCACCAAAAATTATGTGAATACTTCAATACTATTTAGGGATCCAGATATTTTGGATAAGTCTCTAGCTGGAGTGTTGGTGAAAAACTAATTTGATTTAATCTTTGCAAGACCTCTCATAACTATTAGATTTTTTGACATTTCTGCTGGGCAAAGACCAAACAGTTGAGGCTGATTTCTAGTGAAGAACCATGTATGAAGAATAATCACCACTATATTACTGCTATACAGATGATACTAAGTTATACCAATCCATAGAACCAGAAGAGACCAGGAAACTAGCTATAATACAAACATGGCCTAACGACAAACGTGGATGGCTTTCATGTTACTAAACTCAGAATCAACTGAGGCTCTTGTCTTTTGGGCCTGAACCCTTCAAAACAGATTGAACGTGTGTGCTTACTTGTCCTATTAGAGTTCAGTGCTGCATTTGATACAGTTGATTACAACTTTTTTTTTTTTTTATATATTCAGGCATGAATGTGTTATTAGTATAAAGGGAACATGCTAGTGTAAGTGTAAGTGTAGTATAAGTCTATTTATCTGGTTCCAGGTTGTTCATGTAAAAAAGGAGTCTTCGTCACACACCAGAACTGTTCATGGCATTCCACAGGATTCTGCATTGGGGCCAATCCTTTTCACTCTAAGTCAGGAAAGACATTAAGGGCCTAGCTCCTTCTTACAATAAAGAATTTACAATTCCATGTTATCCAAACAGATCCCTTTGACTGGATAATGGATTTGAGATGGACACATTTGTTTGTATTTAGTTGGACCAAACTCAACTTTTTGACCACTGCCTTCCCAAGACATCATGTTTTGTACATGCATTGACAACCAATTTAAATTCCTCACAGTAACTCAGGATTACATGAATGAAAAGGAGTTTTTCACTGGAATATAATTTATTATTGTGGCTTGTTGGGAAGATGTTAAAGTGATCATTCACTACTTTGATTTTGACCTTATTTGGGAAAAGTTGACCGACAATATGGTACTTACTTGCTCATGGTGTTTTGTGTTAATCAGGTTGACATCAGAGCATTGTTATTCATGTGGATGTACTCTTTAACTTTAAAAATAAGATATGGAGATATTTTGGGGGGGCTGATGGCATTCACTGTGTTGCCTCACTCCAGCTTCTTCAGAATTTCAAAAGTCAACTCAGTCTACAGCTGAGCTTGTACAGTCTGCATCAATTTTTCCATATCCTATTAACTGCCCGCCATCTCTTACTGACAAGCTGCCCATCAGAGAAGGCAGATTTCTGTCTTTCTTCTGCATCTCTGCTTCGAAAGTCTCTCAGCCTTGTCTCTCTAGCCAAGCTGAATGTCTCATTACCTGGACTGTAAGGCCCAACACTGGCCTTCTCCCCTCTCTGTGTCTTTCTCCTCTCTATGTCTTTCTGTTGTTTCTGTCTCAGTTCAGTGGTGGGAACTTGTCATTGAAAACCGTGGTGATCACTTGTCAATGTCTCTCTTGGCCAAGCTATTCCTCTGTCTGCTCTCAGCCATCCTCCAGACTTCATTTAACACATTCTGCACTTATTTCCAGTTTTTTAACTCTTCTTTCTTACCTCTCCACTTTTTCAGTTTCTCTCTCTCAATCTGTCTTACCTTGGCAGCACTCAATACTATCTCTGCCCACAGAGAAAACCCATACAAAAAAAGGCGTAGACAGAGGAGTGAGAAGAGGAACAGAGAGAGCAACACTCTTCATGTTGGCTTAATTTCAGAGCAGCTAATTGGTTTATACGGCACCATTCCCAGTGCTGACTCGTTTACCCAACATTCATCATCTGTGGTTAGGTGTGTAGGTGTGAGTGTGTGCCTGCAGTGGAATAAAAAGTGGGTATTTGGATGGTGTGGTATAACTGCAAACCAGCATGTGTGCATAGTACAGAAGTGAATCCACTCATTTATAGTCATGTATCTATAATCTTATTTATGTGTAACTGAAGAAAAGTATTTAGAAAGTAATCTGAAGTATTCAGAAAAAGGTGAAAGTAGAAGGAGTCTTTTTTGTTACACATTCTTATTACAAAATTACACTTTTTTAAAAAATTTAAATGCATTTTTATTTATCAGTGTCAGTTGTATTTATTTGTAGTTGGTGACAATGGACTCCTGATTTCTACATTTATTCACACAGAACAGAAGGTTCTGACAGACTTGTGGGATCCGTCTCCAAGGAGTGAGTGATTCAAATGGACTTGGATCCCTTAAAGGAGTCAGAGTTTACATCCAGAGAAGTTCTGATATAAAGATTACTTCATGATGGCATGTTCACTGTGAGGGGGACAAAAAAAAGAAGCTGGCATACCAGAGAGGATGAAGTTGTTTGGAGATGTGGATGTCATATGATTTGAATCTGAGCTCCGACTGTGATGTCTGAATGGCTGTCTGAATGACTAAACAGTGTGCTTAGATTTTCTAGCTGTCTGTCACTACAGATTTCCAAATGCTTCGTGCACAAAAAAAAGTTTGTTTTTTTTTCTTTTCATATGTACAGTTTAAAAGTGGATGATGTTTTGTGGTCACATTATATATGCCTGCTAAAAGAAGTTATTCAAAAACTCTTATCTAAGGGTGTGTGTGTGTGTGTGTGTGTGTGTGCACTTGTTTTCACTGTAAACTAAAACTAATGATGTCTCTCATCTTTGACACACTGTTACGACCCAAAGGAACCTGCCCCGCAGCTGCAGCTCATTAGTGGTTGCAGCTGCAGCTCGTCACCCTCCAGTACATGAGGACCCCGGAAACGCCGAGCCAACGCCAGATTGTTGTTCACCAT